>JAKYLM010000062.1:2500-15000 GCA_023634145.1 Thymallus thymallus
AGAGAGAGACACCTGGAGGGGTCTGAGAGAGAGACACCTGGAGGGGTCAGAGAGAGAGACACCTGGAGGGGTCAGAGAGAGAGACACCTGGAGGGGTCAGAGAGGAAGGGTGGAGGAGGGAGCGTGTGTTCCACACACACACTCATAAACACGACCACACACTGGACCTCCACTTACACTGGACCGCCACGGGCAATATGCTCTTGAGGGATGTTTCTGTCTGAACTCACCTGCTCCCTCACCCCCAGTGCTGCCCTTATCTATGTCTGTCTGCATACACACACAGTCACACACACACAGACACACACCATTAACCCCTTGCATGTGTGTCAGGGAGTCAGAGCCCTTTCCTCCTTGCCCAGAGGACTGTGGGTAATTGCTCCTTATCTGCTCTTACCTGTCATTCCACATCACCATAGAGACAGGATCAGATCACCATAGAGACAGGATCAGATCACCATAGAGACAGGATCAGATCACTGTACAGACAGGCTCAGATCACCGTAGGTATTCTCTTGAGGTATTTTCTTGTGGTATTGAGGTATTCTCTTGAGGTATTCCCTTGAGGTATTCTCTTGAGGTATTGAGGTATTCTATTGAGGTATTCTCGTGAGGTATTGAGGTATTCTCTTGAGGTATTCTCTTGAGGTATTCTCTTGAGGTACTGAGGTATTCTCTTGAGGTATTCTCTTGAGGTATTGAGGTATTCTCTTGAGGTATTCTCTTGAGGTATTGAGGTATTCTCTTGAGGTATTCTCTTGAGGTATTGAGGTATTCTCTTGAGGTATTCTCTTGAGGTATTGAGGTATTCTCTTGAGGTATTCTCTTGAGGTATTCTCTTGAGGTATTGAGGTATTCTCTTGAGGTATTGAGGTATTCTCTTGAGGTATTCTCTTGAGGTATTCTCTTGAGGTATTCTCTTGAGGTATTGAGGTATTCTCTTGAGGTATTCTCTTGAGGTATTCCACTTGAGGTATTCTCTTGAGGTATTGAGGTATTCTCTTGAGGTATTCTCTTGAGGTATTGAGGTATTCTCTTGATGTATTCTCTTGAGGTATTGAGGTATTCTCTAGAGGTATTCTCTTGAGGTATTGAGGTATTCTCTTGAGGTATTCTCTTGAGGTATTGAGGTATTCTCTTGAGGTATTCTCTTGAGGTATTCTCTTGAGGTATTCTCTTGAGGTATTGAGGTATTCTCTTGAGGTATTCTCTTGAGGTATTCTCTTGAGGTATTCTCTTGAGGTATTGAGGTATTCTCTTGAGGTATTCTCTTGAGGTATTGAGGTATTCTCTTGAGGTGTTCTCTTGAGGTATTCTCTTGAGGTATTCTCTTGAGGTATTCTCTTGAGGTATTCTCTTCACCAAAACACTTCTTCTTCTTCTTCTTCTTCTTCTTCTTCTTCTTCTTCTTCTTCTTCTTCTTCTTCTTCTTCTTCTTCTTCTTCTTCTTCTCTCTCTCTCTCTTCCTCTTTCTTGCACCCTCTCCCTCCCTCTCTATGTCTCTCTCTTTCTCTTTCTGTGTCAGTGCCTTTCCCTACAGATTAATGGGCTGACTAAAAACTTTATTCCCCCTTCTCTTCTCCGTTGAGAGAGGGACAGAGAGAAAAGAGAGCGTGAAAGAGAGAAGAGAGAAAGTAAAAATAGAGAAGGTTACCTTTCATGTTACATTTTAAAAGAATGTTTGCGATGTCCCGAGATGATTAAGCAAGTGCTACTCAAGACAAGGAAACACACACACACTGTACTGTACTGGACACACACACACACACACACTGTACTCCTCCACCCCACCCCCCCAACCCCCCCCCCCCCACACACACACACACACACACACACTGACAGAACACACACATACACACACACTGTACTCCTCCACCCACACACACACACACACACACACACTGACAGAACACACACATACACACACACACACACACACTGACAGAACACACACATACACACTATTGTATTCCTAAAACATCAGGCAGCGGAGTTAAACCATTGTGTGTGTGTGTGTGTGTGTGTGTGTGTGTGTGTGTGTGTGTGTGTGTGTGTGTGTGTGTGTGTGTGTGTGTGTGTGTGTGTGTGTGTGTGTGTGTGTGTGTGTGTGTGTGTGTGTGTGTGTGTGTGTGTGTGTGCTGTCGGTGTGTGTGTGTGTGTGTGTGTGTGTGTGTGTGTGTGTGTGTGTGTGTGTGTGTGTGTGTGTGTGTGTGTGTGTGTGTGTGTGTGTGTGTGTGTGTGTGTGTGTGTGTGTGTGGGTGGAGGAGTACAGTGTGTGTGTGTGTGTGTGTGTGTGTGTGTGTGTGTGTGTGTGTGGGTGGAGGAGTACAGTGTGTGTGTGTATGTGTGTCAACAAGCTCTCGCAGTCTCACTGTAGAATTAGACATTTTTGCACTTTTCTCCCAACCTCAAATTGAAGGGTTAGGGTTTCGGACAGTGTTAAAACACCTTGACACCCACCTGGACAAAATGAATACCTATGTAAGAATGCTGTTCATTGACTACAGCTCAGCATTAAACACCATAGTCCTCTCCAAGCTCATCACCAAGCTCAGGACCCTGGGTCCGGACCCCTCCCTGTGCAACTAGATCCTGGACTTCCTGACTGGCCGCCCCCCAGGCGGTGAGGGTAGGCAACAACACATCCGCCACGCTGGCCATCAACACGGGGGTCCCTCAGGGGTATGTGCTTAGTCCACTCTTAAGTAAAAATACTTTCAAGTACTACTACTAGTCGTTTTTTTTGGTATCTGTACTCTCTGTACACTTTACTATTTACTTTAACTTTTCATAACATTAACATTCCTAAAGAAAAGTATGTACTTTTTACATTTTCGTTGACACCCAAAAGTACTCGTTACATTTTGAATGCTTAGCAGGACAGGAAAATGTGTCTGATCTGGAAGACTCAATACACACATGCATTGTTATATAAATGATGTTGGAGCGTGCCCCTGGCTATCCGTAAAAAATAAAATAATCCAATGGTGCCTTCTGGTTTGCTATAATATAAGGGATTTGAAATGATTTATACTTTTACTTTTGATATTGAAGTTTATTTTAAACCAAATACTTTTAGACTTTTACTCCAGTAGTATTTTACTGGCTGACTTTCACTTTTACTTGAGTCATTTTCTAATAAGGTATCTTTACTATTACTCATGTATGACAATTGGGTACTTTTACCACAACTGCCCTGTTTACCCATATCTGTGTGGCCATGCACGACTCCATCACGACACAACGGTGGTAAGACAACAATGAGACAGCCTATAGGAAGCAAGTCAGTGACCTGGCAGTGTGGTGCCAGGACAACAACCTCTCCCTCAACATCAGCAGGGAGGATGTCAGAGACCTGGCAGTGTGGTGCCAGGACAACAACCTCTCCCTTAACATCAGCAGGGAGGAGGTCAGAGACCTGGCAGTGTGGTGCTAGTTGTGGCAAGCATGCTCCCATCCACATCACTGGGGCTGTTGTGGAGCAGGTCGAGAGCTTCAAGTTCCTCTGTGTCCACATAACTAAGGAATTAACATGGTCCACAAATACCCATGCAGTTGTGAAGAAGGCAGGAGAGCACCTCTCCCCCCTCTAGAGTCTGAAAAGATTTGGCATGGGCCCTCAGATCCACAAAAAGTTCTACAGCTGCACCATTGAGGCTGTATCACAACCGGCCGTGATTGGGAGTCCCACAGGGCGCCGCACAACTGGCCCAGCGTTGTCCGAGTTTGGACGGTGTAGGCCATCATTGTAAATAAGAATTTGTTCTTAACTGACTTGCCTAGTTAAATAAAAATACAATTTAAATAAAAAATAAAAATATAGACTCAATACTGGTACTTCCTGTATATAGCATGTTATTGCCTGGCACTTCCCGTATATAGCATGTTATCAACTCTTACTCCTGCACATCGACTCAATACTGGTACTTCCTGTATATAGCATGTTATCAACTCTTACTCCTGCACATCGACTCAATACTGGTACTTCCTGTATATAGCATGTTATCAACTCTTACTCCTGCACATCGACTCGATACTGGTACTTCCTGTATATAGCATGTTATTACCTCTTACTCCTGCACATCGACTCGATACTGGTACTTCCTGTATATAGCATGTTATTGCCTGGCACTTCCCGTATATAGCATGTTATCAACTCTTACTCCTGCACATCGACTCAATACTGGTACTTCCTGTATATAGCATGTTATCAACTCTTACTCCTGCACATTGACTCGATACTGGTACTTCCTGTATATAGCATGTTATTGCCTGGCACTTCCCGTATATAGCATGTTATCAACTCTTACTCCTGCACATCGACTCGATACTGGTACTTCCCGTATATAGCATGTTATTACCTCTTACTCCTGCACATCGACTCGATACTGGTACTTCCTGTATATAGCATGTTATTACCTCTTACTCCTGCACATCGACTCGATACTGGTACTTCCTCTATATAGCATGTTATTACCTGGTACTTCCTGTATATAGCATGTTATTAACTGGTACTTCCTGTATATAGCATGTTATTAACTGGTACTTCCTCTATATAGCATGTTATTAACTGGTACTTCCTGTATATAGCATGTTATTAACTGGTACTTCCTGTATATAGCATGTTATTAACTGGTACTTCCTGTATATAGCATGTTATTAACTGGTACTTCCTGTATATAGCATGTTATTAACCGGTACTTCCTCTATATAGCATGTTATTAACTGGTACTTCCTGTATATAGCATGTTATTAACTGGTACTTCCTGTATATAGCATGTTATTAACTGGTACTTCCTGTATATAGCTTGTTATTAACTGGTACTTCCTGTATATAGCATGTTATTAACTGGTACTTCCTGTATATAGCATGTTATTAACTGGTACTTCCTGTATATAGCATGTTATTAACTGGTTATTGTTATTCACTGTGTATTTATTTCTCTATTTCTCTATATTTTATTTTGCATCTTTATCTTTACTCTGCATGTGACCTTCTGATCTGGAGTCATGGGATTGAACATGTGACCTTCTGATCCTGAGTCATGGGATTGAACATGTGACCTTCTGATCCTGAGTCATGGGATTGAACATGTGACCTTCTGATCCAGAGTCATGGAACTGAACATGTGACCTTCTGATCTGGAGTCATGGGATTGAACATGTGACCTTCTGATCTGGAGTCATGGGATTGAACATGTGACCTTCTGATCCAGAGTCATGGGACTGAACATGTGACCTTCTGATCCAGAGTCATGGGACTGAACATGTGACCTTCTGATCCTGAGTCATGGGATTGAACATGTGACCTTCTGATCCAGAGTCATGGAACTGAACATGTGACCTTCTGATCCGGAGTCATGGGACTGAACGTGACCTTCTGATCCAGAGTCATGGGACTGAACATGTGACCTTCTGATCCAGAGTCATGGGACTGAACATGTGACCTTCTGATCCGGAGTCATGGGACTGAACGTGACCTTCTGATCCAGAGTCATGGGATTGAACGTGACCTTCTGATCCAGAGTCATGGGACTGAACATGTGACCTTCTGATCCGGAGTCATGGGACTGAACGTGACCTTCTGATCCAGAGTCATGGGACTGAACATGTGACCTTCTGATCCGGAGTCATGGGACTGAACGTGACCTTCTGATCCAGAGTCATGGGATTGAACATGCAACCTTTTTATCCAGAGTCATGGGATTGAACGTGACCTTCTGATCCAGAGTCATGGGACTGAACATGTGACCTTCTGATCCAGAGTCATGGGACTGAACGTGACCTTCTGATCCAGAGTCATGGGACTGAACGTGACCTTCTGATCCAGAGTCATGGGACTGAACGTGACCTTCTGATCCAGAGTCATGGGACTGAACATGTGACCTTCTGATCCAGAGTCATGGGACTGAACGTGACCTTCTGATCCAGAGTCATGGGACTGAACGTGACCTTCTGATCCAGAGTCATGGGACTGAACGTGACCTTCTGATCCAGAGTCATGGGACTGAACGTGACCTTCTGATCCAGAGTCATGTGATTGAACGTGACCTTCTGATCCAGAGTCATGGGATTGAACATGCAACCTTTTGAACTGCATGAGCTTGTTTTTGGTTCTCTGAGAGACAGAGATATTGAATGTTTATGAGACTGAGAGATATTGAATGTTTATGAGACTGAGAGATATGGAATTTCTGAGAGATTTAAATATATTGAATGTCTATGAGACTGAGAGATATGACTTTTCCGAAAGACTGAGAGATATTGAATGTCTATGAGACTGAGGGACATGGAATTTCTGAGAGAGAGATATTGAATGTCTATGAGACTGATAGATGTGGAATTTCTGAAAGACTGGGAGATATTGGATTTCTGAGAGACTGGGAGATATTGGATTTCTGAGAGACTGGGAGATATTGGATTTCTGAGAGACTGGGAGATATTGAATGCATGACAGTAAGGAATACTTGAATATCAGAAAGAGTATGACATGAAAAGTTCATATGATGGAGGAAAGTGTGTCTTGTTCAGTTCAGTTAATTGAGCATAAAAAAACGTAGTCTTGGAGTTTGTGCACACGAGTGTCTCTTCAAGTGTGTGTGTGTTTAGAGTCTTACCAGATTCTTACTAGTGCTTCATGCCGCAGTAGAGAGCAGCAGGCCTCCCCTGAGACTAATTACCTAACGGTGTAGATGGAAACACACACACAGAAAACCGGGATTCTGTCTTCGATGCTTATGTGTGTATCCTTGGGTATAATGAGTGTGTGTGATGGGGGTAACGGGGGGGGGGGGTGGCTGCCTGTTGTATAACTGCAGTCTGGTTCAATAGTGTATTCTGTGACAACGTCAAGAGTGACTTTCAGTCACCATTCAGACTGTATCCTTCTCTAGGCGATGGGATGAATGGCCTGATTCCCCTACAAACTCTTCTCTCTCTATATATTTCTGTCTCTCATACAGACCAGTCCTCTCTCTCTCTCGATCTCTCTCTCTCTCTCCCTTCCATCCTCTCTCTCTCTCTTTCCCCTTCCATCCTCTCTCTCTCTCTCTCTCTCTCTCTCTCTCTCTCTCTCTCTTTCCCCTTCTATCCTCTCTGTCTCTCTCTTTCTCTCTCTTTCCCCTTCCATCCTCTCTCTCTCTCTCTCTCTCTTTCTCTCTCTTTTTCTCTCTCTCTCTGGAGAGAGAGGGAGGGAGGGAGAGAGAGAGGTAGGGAGGGATGGAGAGGGGGGAGGGAGGGAGGGAGAGAGAGAGGGAGGGAGGGATGGAGAGGGGGGAGGGAGGGAGAGAGAGAGGGAGGGAGGGATGGAGAGGGGGGGAGGGAGGGATGGAGAGGGGGGAAGGGGGCAGAGGAGAGGAAGAGAGGGATTATGCAGCATTTACCAAAGATCTTGTCAGAGCTAAAGGAGAATGACAGGAAACTGCAGACAGGGAAAATGAAAGGTGAAAAGTGTCCAATGACAAAAAGTTAGTCACATAGTTCAGAAAATACTGCCATTCAATGTGGCCTATCCTGAGCAAATGATTTAACTATATGCAAGGTCTAAGTCTCTTAAACATGCTTTTCATAATGTATACGTTTGGGTTTGTCAATTTGTTTTGTAAAAAGAAAACTGAGCAAAATGATAATGAAAAAGTCTATACTTTGAATAAGTCAACAGTCTCTCCTAGGTAAACTCTACTGTCAGTGTTTTACCTCTCCTAGGTAAACTCTACTGTCAGTGTTTTACCTCTAAACTTTATTTACCTGGCTCAGACACCAGCTCTCTCCTAGGTAAACTCTACTGTCAGTGTTTTACCTCTAAACTTTATTTACCTGGCTCAGACACCAGCTCTCTCCTAGGTAAACTCTACTGTCAGTGTTTTACCTCTAAACTTTATTTACCTGGCTCAGACACCAGCTCTCTCCTAGGTAAACTCTACTGTCAGTGTTTTACCACTAAAACTTTATTTACCTGGCTCAGACACCAGCTCTCTCCTAGGTAAACTCTACTGTCAGTGTTTTACCTCTAAACTTTATTTACCTGGCTCAGACACCAGCTCTCTCCTAGGTAAACTCTACTGTCAGTGTTTTACCTCTAAACTTTATTTACCTGGCTCAGACACCAGCTCTCTCCTAGGTAAACTCTACTGTCAGTGTTTTACCTCTAAACTTTATTCCTCTGGCTCAGACACCAGCTCTCTCCTAGGTAGAGATATATAAACTATTTCTGTCAGTAGAAAGTCTACTGTCAGTGTTTTACCTCTAAACTTTATTCCTCTGGCTCAGACACCAGCTCTCTCCTAGGTAGAGATATATAAACTCTACAGCTCTGAGAGGGAGCATGATCTATAATTTAACTTTGGTTATGAGCACAATCTGTCAGATTGTGTGTGTGTGTGTGTGTGTGTGTGTGTGTGTGTGTGTGTGTGTGTGTGTGTGTGTGTGTGTGTGTGTGTGTGTGTGTGTGTGTGTGTGTGTGTGTGTAGTGTGTGTGTGTGTGTGTATCACACTCCGCTGCCTCAGGTGTAAATCTTCAGGGTTCTGTTCTGTTGTTGTTTGGAACTTAGCTGCCAAGTAGATCCAGGTTATTATGGGCATCTGTTGCCAGCGGTTTCACGGCCGCCGGTGGTCATGGCAACGTTGTTACCGTGGCTTTCGAGGAATTTGTAGAGATTTTGAGGAGATTGGCAGGAAGTTGGGTCTCAGTAGTGTATAGATGCTTCCCAACTGGCACCCTATTCCCTATGTAGTGCACAATTTTTAACCAGGGCCCAAAAGTAGCACACAATATAGTGAATAGGGAGCCATTTGGGGTGAAGACACATAGATGATGCATTACACTGTAAAGCCAGTAGATTTAGATAGATTGTGTCTGATGACAGACTGTAGGGGATGGTAAAGCTACGTCATAGCCAGGCTGTATAATAGGTCTGTATGACACTTTCAAGACACCAGACTTAGAAAGATGAATATGGCACAGGTGCAACATAAGACAAGGGTTTGAGTGCGAGGACCAACTGGAGTCTCCAAGTGGCCACACATCTCTCCAAAGTGATCACAGTTCCTAAGCAGTTTCAATGCACTTTTATGACTCAAAGAAGAGTCTTCAACTACAAGGTGCTTTTTGAACTCTCCTAGCCGTGCCGTTGAGAAACTACAGCATGCACACTTGTAGTTGTTTCATTTGGAACACAAGCCTGCATCCCCGACATCACACAATTACTGTTGTTGTTTACGCAATCCAAAAACGGTCCATTATAAATCCCAATCTGGGTCAGGTGGGCGTGATTTGAAAGCTTGTTAAATTGCCAACATGTCTACTGAAGTTATAACATACGATCTTACAGTGTTAGGCATTCAGGAGGCAGTTCAGAGAAACAGATAGTAATCTTGGTGCGTATAGAGAGGAGTCATGAATGCATTGAGTGGCGTGTGCCTCGGCTAATTTTCTTCACAATAAACAAACATTAAAGAAAACAATGTTTCCTCTTTCAAAATACATAAAGTCCTCTTAATTTACAGCATTTCCCTCACTCAGACAACAACAGATGTGCAAAAGTTGCCCAATAAGTGGGAGGGATGGGGGCAACTTCTTGTTTCGTTTGGTGCTCAAGTTCAGAACGTCTGTCAGTCCAAACCCATACAGAGCTGTGGAGCACAGAGCCTGAGCTCTGACGTCTTGTATAGTGGGTCACTGTACAGCCTCTGCGTTCCAACTATCAGTGCCCAAATCTGCCATGTTCAATCAGTACACGGGTAGGAGTGTAAAGGCTACAGGATAGTGTTGAAAGAGGAAGGCTTGTGTCTGAACGGACACTCTACTGGGATAGTAGCCTTTCTAACCAGTTATATGCTGAGAACCTGAGTGCCAGTCTGTTTGTGTTGTCAGATCTGGATCCAGAACAAGAACCAACACATTCTTCTAATCCCTTTTATGTTGTTGTTGTTGTTGTTGTTGTCGTTGTCGTTGTTGTTGTCGTCGTTGGTGTCGTCGTCGTCGTTGTTGTTGATGTCGTCGTCGTCGTCGTCGTCGTTGTTGTTGTTGTTGTCGTTGTTGTTGTTGTTGTTGTTGTGATTCTTCCAAGCATCAACATTCAGAAATGGATTAAAGATTACGGAAGTGACTTTTCAGAAATAAAATGTGAAATGAAATTAAGTGGTTTTATTTTGTAAGTAGTTTATAAGTTCAAATGCAGTGCTGCTCTTATCTCTGCCTGTCTGCACACACACAAGTAGCACGCATATACGCACTCAGTCCCACACACACACACACAGTCTTGAACAGCTAACCTTGTGGGGACATACAATTCAGTCCTATTCAAAATCCTATTTTCCCTAACCCCTAACCCTAAAGCCTAACCCCTAGCTCTAGCTCCTAACCCCTAGCTCTAGCTCCTAACCCCTAGCTCTAGCTCCTAACCCTAACCCTAACCCTAAACCCCCTAGAAATAGCATTAGACCTTGTGGGGACTAACAACATGTCCCCAGTTGGTCACATTGTTGTTAGTGGGGACTCAGTGTGTGTATATATACTGTATACAGGACCAGTCAAAAGTTAGGACACACCCACTCATTCAAGGGTTGTTCTTTATTTTTACTATTTTCTACGTAGAATAGAATAAAAGTGAAGACATCAAAACTATGAAATAACACATATGGAATCATGTAGTAACCAATAAAGTCAAACAAATGTATATTTGAGAATCTTCAAAATAGCCACTCTTTGCCTTGACGACAGCTCTGCACACTCTTGTCTGGCCCTTGGAGACACAGAGAGATAACATTAATGACATTCATGTCAGTCTCTCCTGGCTCAAAGTAGAGGAGAGACTGACTTCATCACTACTTGTATTTGTGAGAGGTATTGACATGTTGAAAGCACCCAGCTGTCTGTTTAAACTACTAGCACACAGATCAGACACCCATGCATACCCAACAAGACATGCCACCAGAGGTCTCTTCACAGTCCCCAAGTCCAGAACAGACTATGGGAGGCACACAGTACTACATAGAGCCATGACTACATGGAACTCTATTCCACATCAGCTAACTGATGCAAGCAGTAGAATCAGACAAATAAAACAGATAAAAATACACCTTATGGAACAGCGGGGACTGTGAAGAGACATAAACAGACACAGACACATGCATACACACACATGATAACATAAGCACTATACACACACGGACACATGGATTTTGTGTTGTAGATATGTGGTAGTGGAGTATGGGCCTGAGGGCACACAGTGTGTTGTGAATTCTGTATTGAATGTATTGTAATGTTTTTACAATTGTATAACTGCCTTAATTTTGCCCGACCCCAGGAAGAGTAGCTGCTGCCTTGGCAGGAACTAATGGGGATCCATAATAAACCCCAGGAAGAGTAGCTACTGCCTTGGCAGGAACTAATGAGGATCCATAATAAACCCCAGGAAGAGTAGATGCTGCCTTGGCAGGAACTAATGGGGATCCTTAATAAACCCCAGGAAGAGTAGATGCTGCCTTGGCAGGAAATAATGGGATCCATAATAAACCCCAGGAAGAGTATCTGCTGCCTTGGCAGGAACTAATGGGGATCCTTAATAAACCCCAGGAAGAGTAGATGCTGCCTTGGCAGGAAATAATGGGGATCCATAATAAACCCCAGGAAGAGTATCTGCTGCCTTGGCAGGAACTAATGGGGATCCATAATAAACCCCAGGAAGAGTAGATGCTGCCTTGGCAGGAAATAATGGGGATCCATAATAAACCCCAGGAAGAGTATCTGCTGCCTTGGCAGGAACTAATGGGGATCCATAATAAACCCCAGGAAGAGTAGATGCTGCCTTGGCAGGAAATAATGGGGATCCATAATAAACCCCAGGAAGAGTATCTGCTGCCTTGGCAGGAACTAATGGGGATCCTTAATAAACCCCAGGAAGAGTAGATGCTGCCTTGGCAGGAAATAATGGGGATCCATAATAAACCCCAGGAAGAGTATCTGCTGCCTTGGCAGGAAATAATGGGGATCCATAATAAACCCCAGGAAGAGTAGCTGCTGCCTTGGCAGGAACTAATGGGGATCCTTAGTACATTCAAAATACAAATGTGAAGGATGGACATCATATGATGGATGGAAGAGGTGGAGAGAATGAAGGATAGGTCAACAGAATGATAGAGTGAGGGATGACTGCCAGAGAGAGAGAGAGAGAGAGAGAGAGAGTAGATTGGCACAGGAAACTGGATTGAGGGTAAATGGGAGAGATTGAGAATCATCTAGTGTGGACATGTGTCTGTGTTGGTGTGTGTGTGTGTGCCTGTGTGTGTGTTTGTGTGTCTTCGTCCTTGTGTGTGTCTTCGTCCGTGTGTGTGTGCCCGTTTGTCTATGCTTGTGTGTGTGTGTGTGTGTGTGTGTGTGTGTGTGTGTGTGTGTGTGTGTGTGTGTGTGTGTGTGTGTGTGTGTGGTGTGTGTGTGTGTGTGTGTGGTGTGTGTGTGTGTATGGTGTGTGTGTGTGTGTGTGTATGGTGTGTGTGTGTGT
>JAKYLM010000062.1:20000-67500 GCA_023634145.1 Thymallus thymallus
GAGAGAGAGGGTGGAGGAGGAGGCTGTAACGTTGTCGGTGGGGAGAGACCGAGAGAGAGAGAGAGAGAGGGTGGAGGAGGAGGCTGTAACGTTGTCGGTGGGGAGAGACCGAGAGAGAGAGAGAGAGAGGGTGGAGGAGGAGGCTGTAACGTTGTCGGTGGGGAGAGACCGAGCGAGAGAGAGAGAGAGGGTGGAGGAGGAGGCTGTAACGTTGTCGGTGGGGAGAGACCGAGAGAGAGAGAGAGAGAGGGTGGAGGAGGAGGCTGTAACGTTGTCGGTGGGGAGAGACCGAGCGAGAGAGAGAGAGAGGGTGGAGGAGGAGGCTGTAACGTTGTCGGTGGGGAGAGACCGAGCGAGAGAGAGAGGGTGGAGGAGGAGGCTGTAACGTTGTCGGTGGGGAGAGACCGAGAGAGAGAGAGAGAGAGGGTGGAGGAGGAGGCTGTAACGTTGTCGGTGGGGAGAGACCGAGAGAGAGAGAGAGAGAGGGTGGAGGAGGAGGCTGTAACGTTGTCGGTGGGGAGAGACCGAGAGAGAGAGAGAGAGAGGGTGGAGGAGGAGGCTGTAACGTTGTCGGTGGGGAGAGACCGAGAGAGAGAGAGAGAGAGAGAGGGTGGAGGAGGAGGCTGTAACGTTGTCGGTGGGGAGAGACCGAGAGAGAGAGAGAGAGAGAGAGGGTGGAGGAGGAGGCTGTAACGTTGTCGGTGGGGAGAGACCGAGAGAGAGAGAGAGAGAGGGTGGAGGAGGAGGCTGTAACGTTGTCGGTGGGGAGAGACCGAGCGAGAGAGAGAGAGAGGGTGGAGGAGGAGGCTGTAACGTTGTCGGTGGGGAGAGACCGAGAGAGAGAGAGAGAGAGAGGGTGGAGGAGGAGGCTGTAATGTTGTCGGTGGGGAGAGACCGAGCGAGAGAGAGAGAGAGGGTGGAGGAGGAGGCTGTAACGTTGTCGGTGGGGAGAGACCGAGAGAGAGAGAGAGAGAGAGGGTGGAGGAGGAGGCTGTAACGTTGTCGGTGGGGAGAGACCGAGAGAGAGAGAGAGAGAGGGTGGAGGAGGAGGCTGTAACGTTGTCGGTGGGGAGAGACCGAGAGAGAGAGAGAGAGAGGGTGGAGGAGGAGGCTGTAACGTTGTCGGTGGGGAGAGACCGAGAGAGAGAGAGAGAGAGGGTGGAGGAGGAGGCTGTAACGTTGTCGGTGGGGAGAGACCGAGAGAGAGAGAGAGAGAGGGTGGAGGAGGAGGCTGTAACGTTGTCGGTGGGGAGAGACCGAGAGAGAGAGAGAGAGAGGGTGGAGGAGGAGGCTGTAACGTTGTCGGTGGGGAGAGACCGAGCGAGAGAGAGAGAGAGGGTGGAGGAGGAGGCTGTAACGTTGTCGGTGGGGAGAGACCGAGAGAGAGAGAGAGAGAGGGTGGAGGAGGAGGCTGTAACGTTGTCGGTGGGGAGAGACCGAGCGAGAGAGAGAGAGAGGGTGGAGGAGGAGGCTGTAACGTTGTCGGTGGGGAGAGACCGAGCGAGAGAGAGAGGGTGGAGGAGGAGGCTGTAACGTTGTCGGTGGGGAGAGACCGAGAGAGAGAGAGAGAGAGGGTGGAGGAGGAGGCTGTAACGTTGTCGGTGGGGAGAGACCGAGAGAGAGAGAGAGAGAGGGTGGAGGAGGAGGCTGTAACGTTGTCGGTGGGGAGAGACCGAGCGAGAGAGAGAGAGAGGGTGGAGGAGGAGGCTGTAACGTTGTCGGTGGGGAGAGACCGAGCGAGAGAGAGAGAGAGGGTGGAGGAGGAGGCTGTAACGTTGTCGGTGGGGAGAGACCGAGCGAGAGAGAGAGAGAGGGTGGAGGAGGAGGCTGTAACGTTGTCGGTGGGGAGAGACCGAGCGAGAGAGAGAGGGTGGAGGAGGACGCTGTAACGTTGTCGGTGGGGAGAGACCGAGCGAGAGAGAGAGGGTGGAGGAGGAGGCTGTAACGTTGTCGGTGGGGAGAGACCGAGCGAGAGAGAGAGGGTGGAGGAGGAGGCTTGCTTTGAGGCACTGGGCATCTTGTTGTGACATGCATTATCTGAATTAGGCCTACAGAATTATTTCTACGGAGAACTTGCATCTATTAAGGAACTTTGAATGTCTTTGAACTTCAGAGAGTTGGTTTAACATTGATCAAAACTAGCTAGCTAACAAGGTTGTGGGCAGAGCGACACCAGAATTAAAATTAAAACAAGTCTTACCTTTTTGTAGGTAATAAATCCAATGTGAAACATTTAACTAGCGTTGAAAAAGTTAATAGATTATTCTCTAACAAAACATCTCTCTCCCTAATTTCTGAATCACACTTGTAACAGTAGTAGGGGGAGGGGCTACAGTAGACTATGCTTCAGAGGGGGAGGGGCTACAGTAGACTATGCTTCAGAGGGGGAGGGGCTACAGTAGACTATGCTTCAGAGGGGGAGGGGCTACAGTAGACTATGCTTCAGAGGGGGAGGGGCTACAGTAGCTATGCTTCAGAGGGGGAGGGGCTACAGTAGACTATGCTTCAGAGGGGGAGGGGCTACAGTAGACTATGCTTCAGAGGGGGAGGGGCTACAGTAGACAATGCTTCAGATGGGGAGGGGCTACAGTAGACAATGCTTCAGAGGGGGAGGGGCTATAGTTGACTATGCTTCAGACAGGGAGGGGCTCCAGTAGACTATGCTTCAGACGGGGAGGGGCTCCAGTATATTATGCTTCAGAGGGGAAGGGACTACAGTAGACTATGCTTCAGAGGGGGAGGGGCTACAGTAGACAATGCTTCAGATGGGGAGGGGCTACAGTAGACAATGCTTCAGAGGGGGAGGGGCTATAGTTGACTATGCTTCAGACAGGGAGGGGCTCCAGTAGACTATGCTTCAGACGGGGAGGGGCTCCAGTATATTATGCTTCAGAGGGGAAGGGACTACAGTAGACTATGCTTCAGAGGGGGAGGGGCTACAGTAGACTATGCTTCAGAGGGGGAGGGGCTACAGTAGACAATGCTTCAGATGGGGAGGGGCTACAGTAGACAATGCTTCAGAGGGGGAGGGGCTATAGTTGACTATGCTTCAGACAGGGAGGGGCTCCAGTAGACTATGCTTCAGACGGGGAGGGGCTCCAGTAGATTATGCTTCAGACAGGGAGGGGCTCCAGAAGACTATGCTTCAGACGGGGAGGGGCTCCAGTAGATTATGCTTCAGAGGGGAGGGGCAGGTAGCCTACACGCACACAAAGTTTTACAGCAGTAGCTACTCCTACTGAAGAAACTTAACAAGCCAGAATTGACTATTTTGAGACATAGTCAGATGACTTTGAAAATAAATGTCTGACCATGTCCAGCCACTAGGGGCAACAGTGAGCGCTTTTTCCACCAAGTAAATTTAGATTTTATTAGGAAATTGTGGACAGGGTTGTGGATGGGTGTAATCCCACGACTCCAGATCCAAAGGTCACATGTTCAATCCCAGTGGTGGACGCTGGATGTAAATGTTTTTGTTTGAACCCTATCCTAAACCTTAACCCTTAACTTAACCGTTCAGAATGAATCCCTAAAAGGAATGTTTTAACCCTTAACTTGATGTTTGGAGCAAATTCGAAATTTGACATTTGGAGAAATGTGGATAATCGTCAGAATCTGAAGTCAAATTTGTAAAACCGTGAGATCTTGTTGTTAACATAGATTAAATAAACTGCTTGTATCCAGCATAATAAACTCAATAAACGTTGATAAGAACACTCCCTCTTTTCCTGGAAGTCATTAAATAGGTTTAAAGTCCAATTCACATTTGTTTACAACTTAACTCAAATATCAACCATAATTCAATGCTTGGTAATCTTTCATTTTTGCCCCATTGGATACTTGCATAAAAAGTAACAGTTATATTCATGCTAATACACCTTGGCTTCCATAGGCCTACAGTGACAGTCATATGTGTGTGCATACTTGGTATTCTAAAGATGGAGGAAACCTATTTTAATTCTGCTCAGTCAGCATTCATTCTGACTTACTGATGTTGTACACGTAGGATTTAACAACTGAACAGCCTGGTGACTGGGGAATTATTTGTTTGTTTGACTGACTGATTGTCACTGCTTGAAAGTGAGAGTGGGAGAGAGAAAGAGAGAGAGAGAGAGAGAGAGAGAGCGAGAGGGGGAGAAATGTTGAAAGTCAAACACATCAACAGTAGATGTATCGGTATTGAATACAAATATTTATTTTTTGCAATGAGAAAGCAGGACTCACCAAAAGCAGCAGAATATTGAATAAATAAACATCTAAAAACCAAATACATAAAACTCCTTCTTAGTCATGTATTCTAAAACGGCCACACGGAGTGACTTCCTGGCAGTCACCTTCTTCTCCCACCTCCACATCTGGACCCTACTGGGAGGAGAGGAGGAGATGATGACCGGTGGGGTGATGGGGTGGCAGCCCCTGCAACACCTCATCCATCACTGCATACCACTTCCAGGATGCGGCTGTGCCCCCCCCCCCCCACTGTTCTGACTCCGGTGGGGGAAGCTTTCAACTCCTGAAAACATTTGGAAAAGGATATCTTTCAGGTCAAACATACTACAAGTAAAGCCCTGTAAAAGGTTTTATGCCAATAGAAATTACTTGCAACTTTCCAACATGTAAATCTTCACACTGACATGACTGTGTCGGTGAAGCAGAACGATACACATCCCACCTCACCACCCCCCCTCTAGAAATAGATGGGAAGGAGTTTATTACCCAAGTACAGCACGGCACAGCACTAACTGTCAAGATAACATACAGTAGTGTACCATGTATTTTTGCTTTTCGCTCATTTTTCCCCTATGCAGGTGACAGCTGCCCCTCCAGCTCACACTCCTTCACATAGATCTTGAAAAGACATCAACCGAAACATGAGCCAAGAAGAATTGTGGGAACTTCCTGTAGCTAGACTGCCGCATACGTTATTAAATTGGAGTGCCAAGGTGAAACACTGACGAGCGCAGCTTTCCATTACTTTCACCATGAGGTTATGTACAATGAAAATAGTTCGCTAACTAGGCAAATGTTATATATGAAGTTGTCGCTCAACAGCAAGTAACCCTCGGGGTTGTAGTGGAGGGTAAACGCACGTAAACGCCGTTTTACGCACCTTTTTATTTGTGGAATAGCGTGTACTCACATGTTCATTTAATTAATTATCGTCCCCAGCATTGCTCAGGCACGCGAAGTATGCTCGTTATGTTCGCCTGCGCATGCTCGGTTTGCATTACAAGCGTGCACTGGTTCATCTATCCTCGTGCACGCTATACACTGAAGACGGAGAACTACCGGACCTCGGTTTAGAACCAGCGGGCGCTGGCGGCAACATGAGCCGTTCTTGTAAATCCCCAATATCAACTAATATCCTTCTCTATTTATTCAGTAAATATAATTATCATGCCAATAAATTATAATTTAAAACATTGCTTCACAGCGAGTAAATAAACAGTCTGGGAAGAGAAAGATCACAGTGGTGCAGAAAGAGAAGAGAGGTTAGTTGTTTACTAGTGTTCATTCCTTCATATGTTTTGTTGATAATAAAGGCCTAAATATTTTTATCTAATCCATTGAAGTGGGAAAATTAAGGAAATGTAGTAAAAAACCTATAGCCTTCTTTCAAACTGAAAACCTTTATGTTTTCCAGGTTTAGTGTCCAGAGAAGTCTCTCTGGAATTCTCTATGTTCTGTTTGGGGTTGGTCCCCAATTAGAGGCAGCTGCACCGCATTGTTTCTTATTGGGGAGCCTATTTCAGTAAAGGATTCCCACATGTTTTTGTGGGTTTTTGTGTGTGTTCCTTTTGCTCACGGTCGTGCCTTTTGGTGGTGTCGGCATTTTTAACTAAATAAAAAGCATGTATTCGCACCACAGCTCTGCGTTTCGGGTCCTGTCTAACTGCAACCGTGACATTATGTTGTTCCCGCTAATGGTTAAAATTGACAGCTGATTATCAGCTGGTGTCAACGGTTTAATGAGAGCAGCTATAGAGGCAAAGATGTTTAATAACAGCAGCTATAGAGAGAGAAAGAGGTTTAATGAGAGCAGCTATAGAGGCAAAGAGGTTTAATGAGAGCAGCTATAGAGGGAAAGAGGTTTAATGAGAGCAGCTATAGAGGCAAAGAGGTTTAATGAGAGCAGCTATAGAGGGAAAGAGGTTTAATGAGAGCAGCTATAGAGAGAGAAAGAGGTTTAATGAGAGCAGCTATAGAGGGAGAAAGAGGTTTAATGAGAGCAGCTATAGAGGGAAAGAGGTTTAATGAGAGCAGCTATAGAGAGAGAAAGAGGTTTAATGAGAGCAGCTATAGAGGGAAAGAGGTTTAATAACAGCAGCTATAGAGGGAAAGAGGTTTAATGAGAGCAGCTATAGAGGGAAAGAGGTTTAATGAGAGCAGCTATAGAGAGAGAAAGAGGTTTAATGAGAGCAGCTATAGAGAGAGAAAGAGGTTTAATGAGAGCAGCTATAGAGAGGGAAAGAGGTTTAATGAGAGCAGCTATAGAGAGAGAAAGAGGTTTACTGAGAGAAGCTATAGAGAGAGAAAGAGGTTTAATGAGAGCAGCTATAGAGAGAGAAAGAGGTTTAATGAGAGCAGCTATAGAGAGAGAAAGAGGTTTAATGAGAGCAGCTATAGAGAGAGAAAGAGGTTTAATGAGAGCAGCTATAGAGAGAGAAAGAGGTTTAATAACAGCAGCTATAGAGAGAGAAAGAGGTTTAATGAGAGCAGCTATAGAGGCAAAGAGGTTTAATGAGAGCAGCTATAGAGGGAAAGAGGTTTAATAACAGCAGCTATAGAGAGAGAAAGAGGTTTAATGAGAGCAGCTATAGAGAGAGAAAGAGGTTTAATGAGAGCAGCTATAGAGAGAGAAAGAGGTTTAATGAGAGCAGCTATAGAGAGAGAAAGAGGTTTAATGAGAGCAGCTATAGAGAGAGAAAGAGGTTTAATGAGAGCAGCTATCGAGAGAGAAAGAGGTTTAATAACAGCAGCTATAGAGAGAGAAAGAGGTTTAATGAGAGCAGCTATAGAGAGAGAAAGAGATTTAATGAGAGCAGCTATCGAGAGAGAACGAGGTTTAATAACAGCAGCTATAGAGGCAAAGAGGTTTAATGAGAGCAGCTATAGAGGCAAAGAGGTTTAATGAGAGCAGCTATAGAGGGAAAGAGGTTTAATGAGAGCAGCTATAGAGAGAGAAAGAGGTTTAATGAGAGCAGCTATAGAGGGAGAAAGAGGTTTAATGAGAGCAGCTATAGAGAGAGAAAGAGGTTTAATGAGAGAAGCTATAGAGAGAGAAAGAGGTTTAATGAGAGCAGCTATAGAGAGAGAAAGAGGTTTAATGAGAGCAGCTATAGAGAGAGAAAGAGGTTTAATGAGAGCAGCTATAGAGGGAAAGAGGTTTAATAACAGCAGCTATAGAGAGAGAAAGAGGTTTAATGAGAGCAGCTATAGAGAGAGAAAGAGGTTTAATGAGAGAAGCTATAGAGAGAGAAAGAGGTTTAATGAGAGCAGCTATAGAGAGAGAAAGAGGTTTAATGAGAGCAGCTATAGAGAGAGAAAGAGGTTTAATGAGAGCAGCTATAGAGAGAGAAAGAGGTTTAATGAGAGCAGCTATAGAGAGAGAAAGAGGTTTAATAACAGCAGCTATAGAGAGAGAAAGAGGTTTAATGAGAGCAGCTATAGAGGGAGAAAGAGGTTTAATGAGAGCAGCTATAGAGAGAGAAAGAGGTTTAATGAGAGAAGCTATAGAGAGAGAAAGAGGTTTAATGAGAGCAGCTATAGAGAGAGAAAGAGGTTTAATGAGAGCAGCTATAGAGAGAGAAAGAGGTTTAATGAGAGCAGCTATAGAGGGAAAGAGGTTTAATAACAGCAGCTATAGAGAGAGAAAGAGGTTTAATGAGAGCAGCTATAGAGAGAGAAAGAGGTTTAATGGGAGCAGCTATAGAGAGAGAAAGAGGTTTAATGAGAGCAGCTATCGAGAGAGAAAGAGGTGTAATGAGAGCAGCTATAGAGGCAAATAGGTTTAATGAGAGCAGCTATAGAGGCAAAGAGGTTTAATGAGAGCAGCTATAGAGGGAAAGAGGTTTAATGAGAGCAGCTATAGAGGCAAAGAGGTTTAATGAGAGCAGCTATAGAGGGAAAGAGGTTTAATGAGAGCAGCTATAGAGAGAGAAAGAGGTTTAATGAGAGCAGCTATAGAGGGAGAAAGAGGTTTAATGAGAGCAGCTATAGAGGGAAAGAGGTTTAATGAGAGCAGGTATAGAGAGAGAAAGAGGTTTAATGAGAGCAGCTATAGAGGGAAAGAGGTTTAATAACAGCAGCTATAGAGGGAAAGAGGTTTAATGAGAGCAGCTATAGAGGGAAAGAGGTTTAATGAGAGCAGCTATAGAGAGAGAAAGAGGTTTAATGAGAGCAGCTATAGAGAGAGAAAGAGGTTTAATGAGAGCAGCTATAGAGAGGGAAAGAGGTTTAATGAGAGCAGCTATAGAGAGAGAAAGAGGTTTACTGAGAGAAGCTATAGAGAGAGAAAGAGGTTTAATGAGAGCAGCTATAGAGAGAGAAAGAGGTTTAATGAGAGCAGCTATAGAGAGAGAAAGAGGTTTAATGAGAGCAGCTATAGAGAGAGAAAGAGGTTTAATGAGAGCAGCTATAGAGAGAGAAAGAGGTTTAATAACAGCAGCTATAGAGAGAGAAAGAGGTTTAATGAGAGCAGCTATAGAGAGAGAAAGAGGTTTAATGAGAGCAGCTATAGAGGGAAAGAGGTTTAATAACAGCAGCTATAGAGAGAGAAAGAGGTTTAATGAGAGCAGCTATAGAGAGAGAAAGAGGTTTAATGAGAGCAGCTATAGAGAGAGAAAGAGGTTTAATGAGAGCAGCTATAGAGAGAGAAAGAGGTTTAATGAGAGCAGCTATAGAGAGAGAAAGAGGTTTAATGAGAGCAGCTATCGAGAGAGAAAGAGGTTTAATAACAGCAGCTATAGAGAGAGAAAGAGGTTTAATGAGAGCAGCTATAGAGAGAGAAAGAGGTTTAATGAGAGCAGCTATCGAGAGAGAACGAGGTTTAATAACAGCAGCTATAGAGGCAAAGAGGTTTAATGAGAGCAGCTATAGAGGGAAAGAGGTTTAATGAGAGCAGCTATAGAGGCAAAGAGGTTTAATGAGAGCAGCTATAGAGGGAAAGAGGTTTAATGAGAGCAGCTATAGAGAGAGAAAGAGGTTTAATGAGAGCAGCTATAGAGGGAGAAAGAGGTTTAATGAGAGCAGCTATAGAGAGAGAAATAGGTTTAATGAGAGAAGCTATAGAGAGAGAAAGAGGTTTAATGAGAGCAGCTATAGAGAGAGAAAGAGGTTTAATGAGAGCAGCTATAGAGAGAGAAAGAGGTTTAATGAGAGCAGCTATAGAGGGAAAGAGGTTTAATAACAGCAGCTATAGAGAGAGAAAGAGGTTTAATGAGAGCAGCTATAGAGAGAGAAAGAGGTTTAATGGGAGCAGCTATAGAGAGAGAAAGAGGTTTAATGAGAGCAGCTATCGAGAGAGAAAGAGGTGTAATGAGAGCAGCTATAGAGAGAGAAAGAGGTTTAATGAGAGCAGCTATCGAGAGAGAAAGAGGTTTAATAACAGCAGCTATAGAGAGAGAAAGAGGTTTAATGAGAGCAGCTATAGAGAGAGAAAGAGGTTTAATGAGAGCAGCTATAGAGTCACCTCTCAAGTCCTGAAGTTCTGTGTGTGTGTTTGTCTGTGTGTGTGTGTGTGTGTGTGTGTGTGTGTGTGTGTGTGTGTGTGTGTGTGTGTGTGTGTGTGTGTGTGTGTGTGTGTGTGTGTGTGTGTGTGTGTGTGTGTGTGTGTGTGTGTGTGTGTGTGTGTGTGTGTGTGTGTGTGCGTGGATACCCAAGTGAGTGGAAAGTGTGTTTTTACCGAGACAGACAGTTATCACACCCAGAAACACATGGAGGTGAGACCCTGAAGGGAGGAGAGGAGGGAAAGCATGTAGTCAGATATGGAGGTGAGACCCTGAAGGAAAGACAGGGTGAAAGCATGTAGTCAGATATGGAGGTGAGACCCTGAAGGAAAGACAGGGTGAAAGCATGTAGTCAGATATGGAGGTGAGACCCTGAAGGAAAGACAGGGTGAAAGCATGTAGTCAGATATGGAGGTGAGACCCTGAAGGAAAGACAGGGTGAAAGCATGTAGTCAGATATGGAGGTGAGACCCTGAAGGAAAGACAGGGTGAAAGCATGTAGTCAGATATGGAGGTGAGACCCTGAAGGAAAGACAGGGTGAAAGCATGTAGTCAGATATGGAGGTGAGACCCTGAAGGAAAGACAGGGTGAAAGCATGTAGTCAGTTACACTGACAGAACACTATGTGCTGTTATCAGTCATTCATCTCACTCTCTCTCTCTCTCTCTCTCTCTCTCTCTCTCAGTAGAGATCATTCCATTCAAATTAGTGTTTTCTTGTTTTTCTACAAGCTACAATATCTAACGTCAGTGGAAGATCATTTAGCTAACTTAACCTAAATACAGGTTCAACACAAGTAATGGATCTTATTTCCAGATATTGGACATTAATAATCGTATTTTGATGCATCAAGAAACACTATTGCTGTGGGCTGAAAGGGCTGCATCTTGGAAACTTGACTGCTGTGGGCTGAAAGGGCTGCATCTTGGAAACTTGACTGCTGTAGGCTGAAAGGGCTGCATCTTGGAAACTTGACTGCTGTAGGCTGAAAGGGCTGCATCTTGGAAACTTGACTGCTGTAGGCTGAAAGGGCTGCATTTTGGAAACTTGACTGCTGTAGGCTGAAAGGGCTGCATCTTGGAAACTTGTCTGCTGTAGGCTGAAAGGGCTGCATCTTGGAAACTTGACTGCTGTAGGCTGAAAGGGCTGCATCTTGGAAACTTGACTGCTGTAGGCTGAAAGGGCTGCATTTTGGAAACTTGACTGCTGTAGGCTGAAAGGGCTGCATCTTGGAAACTTGACTGCTGTAGGCTAAAAGGGCTGCATCTTGGAAACTTGACTGCTGTCATTTACCAATGTGTGTGAATTGTATTAACAGACTAATGAACATAATACTCAAATATATAGTTTTGGAGTATAGTATTCCATTAGTGATAATATGGAGCCCAGGGTTTTTCCTGGTGGATCCAGGCAATACCTCTGTTGTTGTGTGTCTATGTTGATGTTGTGCTGTCATCTTGCTTCTTCTGCTTAGTAATGCTATGCCTTGGATCAGGCCTTCACGATGTAAGCCTCCCACCCCCACCCTGCATAACAAAGCGACACACACACACTCAGCACCACCACCACCACCCAACACCCAACACCAGACGCCGATTGATTTCGACGGAAATCAAAGTCGCACGCGGATCGAACAACAGAGGGCGCGGGAGCACCAGGAAGGCAGCATGTGCCGACGCTGCTGGAATGCTAAACACACACATTCTCCGCCTACCAATGCAGCACAGAGAGAGAGAGAGAGAGAGAGAGACACCGTTACCATGTTATCCCATTCCTCTCCACCCCTCAGAGCCGCGCTTTAATGGCTGTCTCAGCATATTGTACATGGCATGCGCCTCCCTCACAGCGTTATGACGCGAGAGAGACAGGAGACCGGGGAAGCCCCCCCCCCCCTCCCCCACTTCCGGACCGAATCCGGTCGGTTGGGGAACACATTGACAGCCCTGGCTGGACCCGGCCTGATAATGTAACAAAGGAGAGGGAAACAAGTAGGGAGGGAGGAGAGAAAGAGAGAGAGAGGGGTACCGCAGGAAAAAGCTTCCTCTCATCTTCCCCCCGTGACACCTTTTGTTGCGTTCTGTAGCTTAGCGGTACACAGCACGAGGAGCAGGTTGCTGCATTGCGCTCACCGAGCAGCGCGTGCCGCGGGTCAACCTGCCGAGAGAGTCTGTGGCTGTAACGTCTACAGTATACTGTGTGTGTGCTGTGTGCTGTGTGTGTGTGTGTGTGTGTGTGTGCTGTGCGTGTGTGTGTGTGTGTGTGCTGTGCGTGTGTGTGTGTGCTGTGTGTGTGCTGTGTGTGTGTGTGTGTGTGTGTGTGTGTGTGTGTGTGTGTGTGTGTGTGTGTGTGTGTGTGTGTGTGTGTGTGTGTGTGTGTGTGCTGTGCGTGTGTGTGTGTGCTGTGTGTGTGCTGTGTGTGTGTGTGTGTGTGTGTGTGTGTGTGTGTGTGTGTGTGTGTGTGTGTGTGTGTCTGTGCTGTTCCGCAGTCAGACAAAATAAAAAGCTACTTCAATATTCTACAGGGTACAACTATACTGAACAAGAACTATACAACGATTCAAACCCACTGACAAAAATATTGAATTAAACTACATAATGTATAATGAACATGTATTTTATTATTGATTTTTATTAAATATTGTCATAATTATTGTTATTATTATTATTATTGGTCTACGTATCTGCCCATTGACCTCTAGCCGTAGGGGCCATATAGTCTTATAATATAAATCTTATAGCTGACGGCATAGAGATTAAAGTTACTATGAAACGTCATCAGAGAACCCCATGCCGCCGGATTCATTATGAAATTCAGATGAGTTGTTTCGTCATAACTGGATAAAACGTGTGTGTGTAACAGCTATTGCGTTAGTGGGGCAATTTCCATTTAAACCCCAGTCCCGTTGCCTGTCCAATGCTGGCTGGTTGGCTGGCCGGCTGGCAAACGTCCAACGCAGTAAAAAAAAAAAAGCCTATTGTGCAGAATAACTTCCCATTCTATTACTCTGACAACCAATACCCCTTCCTTCCCTCCATCCCTTTTTGTGAATAAAGATATTCCCCTCATCTCATCCCGCCCTGAGTCGCGTAAACGCCAAATGTAATCTAGTGCGGTGTGACAGCGAGGAGGATAGGTCTGTTACCGATACACACACACACCGCGAGCGACCCAACACTGCCTCGCGTTCCCTTCTCCCGTTTCAGCTGAACGATCAAGTTACGTGGCTAGGGAAATGTTGCAGTGAAAGAGAGAGAGAGAGAGAGAGGTGGAGAGAGAGAGAGATAGAGAGAGAGAGAGAAATAGAGAGAGAGAGAGACTGCAGCATCATTTCAGAGCAGGCAGAATCAAGCCCCGCGCGCACATGCAGTGCAGTAGAACGTGCAGGTGAGAGAAAGAAAGAGAGAGAGAGAGGAGGCGTGCGTGGTGAGTGAACGAGAGAATGCAGGACTCTTGGAAAATACGCATTGTCTCTCGGTTCATTAACGAAACATCCTCGCGAACGCACAAGGAATTATAATTGACCGGTTTGTTGACTTCGGGAATTGTTTTGCCTTTTTAAAAATAAGGGTTGCTGACGTGAGCGAGCTCCGTTACGATTTAGATTATTATTCCGTCCGGAGAAGTGGCTGTGAAAAGCACTCTTGTCTCGTGAAGTTCCGTGAAGGCATCCGACCAACTGCTTGGCACGTTGCTTCACTGCGGGGGAAAAAGACGCGTTGTTCAGACTCATACTGGAGAACAAGAGGTAAGAAGTCACAATTAAGCTCTTAACGATTACCGGATGATACCCAATACATTACTTTTATACCGATTTTGTGGATGTAAGTAATGTTTTCACAAGATTGGTGATTCGGCGTTCTGAGACTGTCGTGTACAGTTTTCTTTGTGGAAGTGCTGCATTGCAGTTTCTCTCCAACTCGTCAAAACCGCCGAGAGAGCCCCTCGGTCCCCCGGAACGCGACCGGAATTAAGCGAAATTACTAACGGACTAATATAACTGATAAGAGAGTCCTCGAGAGAGGGAGAACCGGGATAACGTCAATATCTCTACCGTAAAAAGAGAGAGCGAAAGAGTCAAGTGGATTAATTAATGTGAGTGGATGATTTGGCTTCTCTTTTCTGGCTGGATGGATTTTCTGATATCTTTGTGCTCTGAACATCCCAGAGAGACTTAGAGGAATTATTTTCAAAAAGTGTATCTTTAAACCCACTCTCAACAACAAAGAGAAAGAGAAAGGAATAGAGAGAAAATACACCCTAACTGAACTGCAATGTGTTATTAGAGTGCTGTGAAGCTTTCCTGGACCCTAGGCAGTGGAAACTGCAGAGAGAGAGAGAGAGGGAGGGAGGGGGGAAGAGTGAGAGAAAGAGAGAGGAACCAGATATATACAACCAGATAGAGAGGGAGGAAGAAACAGAAACAGAGAGATAGAGAGAGAGAGAGACAGAGAGAGAGAGGAAAAGAGGGAGCCATGCGAAGGACAGGGGTAGGTGTCTGTGGGGGTGGAGGTGCAGTGTTCTCCTGCTCAGTAACGGTAACTGGACTGGAGGAGTCGTTCTGCCTTCTAGTCCTTCTCCTACTAACGCTGACTCAGCTCCCGGTTGCTGACTCGGCGCTCCGTTACCGGGTGGCCGAGGAGGGCCCCCCAGACGTAAAGATCGGTAATGTGGCTGCCGACCTCGGCCTGTCTGCGGGCACCGGCTCCGGGGATGTCACATTCGCCCTGGAGAGCGGCTCTGAGTTCTTCAAGATTGATAACGTTACCGGGGAGCTGACTACCGGGCAGAGGAGGATTGACCGGGAGAAGTTGGCCCAGTGTCAGATGATCTTCGATGAGAACGAATGTTTCCAAGACTTTGAAGTGTCTGTGATTGGTCCGCTTCAGAGTTGGGTGGATCTTTTTGAGGGCCGTGTGGTCATCACCGACATCAACGACAACACTCCCTCATTTCCTTCACGGGTGCTGACATTATCTGTCGAGGAGAACCGTCCAATAGGAACGCTGTATCTGTTACCCACAGCGACGGATCGTGACTTCGGGCGCAATGGGATTGATCGTTATGAGTTGATTCAAGATGGCGGCTCTTCCGGGTCGGCGGGGTCAGGGTCGGGGTCAGCGAGGAGAGAAGCCGGAGGGCCTATGGGAAGAGCAGATGGAACAGGGGGAGGAAACGGAGGAGGGGATAGGAGGAGAGGAGCGGTGGATAACAACGGAGGAGGAGGAGGTGTGAGGAGCAGTGTGTTCGAGCTCCAGGTCGCCGACACGCCCGACGGCGAGAAGCAACCACAGCTGATCGTGAAAGGCCCTCTGGACCGTGAAGCACGCGACTCGTATGAGCTGGTTCTACGGGTCCGGGACGGTGGGAACCCTCCTCGCTCCTCCCAGGCAGTCCTCCGCGTCGCCATCACGGATGTCAACGACAACAGGTAAGACGAAAATCTAGTCTAGTTAAAAGCCCGAGCTGATGCAGACCCAGAAATGATAGTAGAGAGTAACTGTCTAAAAAGTAGGCAGGGTTTACCCATTAAATTAAATGGCTGTAATAGTAGCATTAGCATAGAACACAGCTAGCTAAATTAGCATAGAACACCACTAGCTAAATTAGCATAGAACACCACTAGCTAAATTAGCATAGAACACCACTAGCTAAATTAGCATAGAACACCACTAGCTAAATTAGCATAGAACACCACTAGCTAAATTAGCATAGAACACCACTAGCTAAATTAGCATAGAGCACCACTAGCTAAATTAGCATAGAGCACCACTAGCTAAATTAGGTTGAAAAGCACAAACATTGTTATCTTCTGAATACATATATTTCTTTATCGACAACAGCCCTCGCTTCGAGAGAGCCATCTATGAGGCTGAGATGGCGGAGAATGCGCCTCCCGGAACCCCTGTCCTCCAGGTGCGTGCTTCGGACCATGATGTCGGAGTCAATGGGCAGGTGGAGTACGTCTTCGGCGCTGCCACGGAATCTGTCCGTCGTCTTCTCCGACTGGACGAGGCAACCGGTTGGCTGAGCGTCCTCCACAGGATCGACCGGGAGGAAGTGGCCCAGTTACGGTTCACGGTCATGGCAAGGGATCGCGGTCAGCCTCCGCGCACCGACCGGACAACTGTAGTCCTGGTGGTCCGGGATGAGAATGACAACGTTCCGGTGGTGGAGATAAGGAAGATCGGACGGATCCTGGTGAGGGACGGAGTGGCGCTGGTACCGGAGAATGTCCTGGTGGACACACCGGTGGCACTGGTTCAGGTGTCAGACCGTGACCAGGGGGAGAACGGGGCGGTCACCTGTACGGTGGTTGGGGATGTACCGTTCACCCTGAAACCGGCAGGAGAAACGGCGCTCCTGCCGCTGCCCGCAGACGACGCCTTCGACAGGTAATATGGAAACACAACACTATACATTTCTGATCCGTATTTGATCTGTTTAGAGGATTATTTAGACATTTATTAACTTCCGATCCGTATTGATCTGTTTAGAGGGTTATTTAGACATTTATTTTATTTAAATGTTTAAAGTAAAATTCTGAAAGTTCCAGCACCAAGAGGCTGAAATAGTATTGGAGCATCAACATACAGCACCATAATATAAACCTGACAGCAGGAAGTACTTATATTGATTCCTTTTATTTTTTGATATTAATATTTAACCTTGTTTCCTCAGAAACCGTAAGAAGTATTTCCTCCACACATCTGCCCTGTTGGACTACGAGGCCACCAAAGAGTACAGCGTGACCATCGTGGCGGTCGACTCAGGTTCCCCCTCTCTCTCCAGCAACAGCTCTCTCATGGTCAGGGTGGTCGACATCAACGACCACGCTCCAACCTTCGCCCAGGCCGTGGTCGAGGTCCACTTCGCCGAGAACAATCAACCAGGAGAGCGTGTGGTCACCGTGGTTGCGGCAGATGCCGATTCCGGCAAAAACGCAGAGATCTCGTATTCATTGGATACGTCAGTTAACGGCGTGTTCTATATTGATGCTGATAATGGGGATATCCGTGCGACTGGGGTTCTGGACCGGGAGATCAGGGACAGGTATGAGTTCCAGGTGATCGCCAGGGATAAGGGATCCCCCTCGCTGCAGGGGTCGGCCACGGTGGTAGTCATGGTGACTGACCGCAACGACAACGCTCCGAAGTTCGTCCAGGAAGTGTTCACGTTCTATGTGAAGGAGAACCTCCTCGCCAACAGCCCCGTTGGCATGGTAACAGTAACGGACGCGGATGAGGGCGAGAACGCTGAGCTGAGTCTTTTCGTAGAGATGGACGAAGAAGAAGGAGAAGAGGTGGAGGGAGGAGAAGGGGAGGGAGGAGAAAGAGGAGGAAGAGGTGAAGAAACATTCTCCATAGAGAACAACACCGGGACGATCTTCTCCTCCGTGTCCTTCGACCGGGAACGCCGCTCCACCTACACCTTCCGCGTCCGGGCTGTCGATGGTGGAGCTCCGCCTCGCTCTGCCACGGCAACAGTCTCCCTCATCGTAACCGATGAGAACGACAACGCCCCCTCCGTGACCTCACCTACCAACGAATCCTACACCCTCCTCCCCCCGGCCTCCTCCACCCGGACCATCGTCAGAACCGTGGCCGCCTCGGACTCTGACTTTGGCCGCAACGCTGACCTGCGCTACTCCCTTGTAGGAGGGAACCCCTTCAGGCTGTTTGAGATCGGCCTGGCCAGTGGAGTGATCACCGTGGCAGAGCCCCTAGAGAGGAGACACAGGGGGCTGCATCGCCTGGTGGTCAGGGTCAACGACAGCGGGGAGCCATCGCTCTGCGCCACCGCTCTGATCCACGTCTTCATCAACGAGAGTCTGGTCAACGCTACACTGGTGGACGCACAGGTAATTATGAATATGACTTTGGTTGTGTCCCAAATGGCACCCTCTTCTCTATAAAGTGCACTACTTTTGACCAGCTGCCCCATTGGGCTCTGGTCAAATGTAGTGTGTTATGTAGGGAATAGGGTGCCATTTGGGACTCATTCACACTGTACATGCATACCTCTACTCTATTCCATTCCATTCTGACTTTGGTGACATTAAGTCCATTTGTCAAGGGTATACTGTTCTATACAGGCTATATATACTTCTCCTGCTCAGTAGCTTAGAATGGGCCAATGCAGTGCACCACCCTGTAATGGAATGGTAGGGATGATTAGAACAACTTAGAATGGAATAGTAGAACAAATGAGAATGGAATTCTAGAATGGAACAAATTAGAATGGAACAATAGAATGGAATAAATGATACTGGAACTATAGAATGGAATAAATGAGACTGGAACAATAGAATGGTATAATGGAATGGGGCCGCTCAGAGTGGGCCATCGTTTCATCTTTTACTAAGAAAAGTGTAGACCAGACCAGAGCAATAGAAAGCAGACAAATGGATGGGTCGGATCAACAATATCACACTTCGTTCAACTACTCAAGGGCTTGATGATTAGTTCAGTTGTTTAATCAGGTGTGCTAGTGTTGGGTTAGAACAAAAAAGTGCAAGCTAGGGAAGCCCCAGAACTCAAGGTCTAAGTCGACGCATGTAACTGTGGTCCAGAGTTTGTCCAGGTACAGGTTACAGGGTTAGGAAAACTCCCGGCTATGAAGATACATTTCCATCTAGCTTCTTATTGACCAACTTGTGACTCCTACAGATAAAAAGAGTTGAGTCATTTTCTGCTGCGTTGCCATTTCATTCACTAATCACTTTGGCATCCTTCCAGTATCACACACACACACACACACACACACACACACACACACACACACACACACACAGACACAGACACACACACACACACACACCCCTTTGGCATCCTTCCACTGTCAGAGAGAGTTGCTTATGAGATGGAGGCAGTAACACAAGCATTTCACTGCACCTGCGATAACATCTGTAAATCTGTGTATGCGACCAAATGGACTGATGTCCATTACTGTATATTGAGAGCTGTGCTCTGCTGGGCTGTTCCAGTCAAACTAAACTGTCCATGGTGTAATGTACAGGAGTTCTAGATTACAACATGCTTCCACACATTACAATCCATTGTTCCATAGAATCATTCTATCATGCTATTGTGTTCTGGTCCACTCTACCATTCCATTGGAATCAAATGTCTGGTTCTAAGCCGTGCTTCTCAAGTCTGGTTCTATTCGTGACCACGTAACCTGTCCCAGGCATAACTCTGTGCCCCAGTTATAGGCTTCAACTTGGACCTGGAGTTCTCCTTAGTTTTTCTGCCATAACAAGGGCCCAGGGTGTTTCAACTTGGACCTGGAGTTTTCCTTAGTTTTCAGCCATAACAAGGGCCCAGGGTGTTTCAACTTGGACCTGGAGTTTTCCTTAGTTTCCAGCCATAACAAGGGCCCAGGGTGTTTCAACTTGGACCTGGAGGTTTCCTTAGTTTTCAGCCATAACAAGGGCCCAGGGTGTTTCAACTTGGACCTGGAGTTTTCCTTAGTTTCCAGCCATAACAAGGGCCCAGGGTGTTTCAACTTGGACCTGGAGTTTTCCTTAGTTTTCAGCCATAACAAGGGCCCAGGGTGTTTCAACTTGGACCTGGAGTTTTCCTTAGTTTCCAGCCATAACAAGGGCCCAGGGTGTTTCAACTTGGACCTGGAGTTTTCCTTAGTTTCCAGCCATAACAAGGGCCCAGGGTGTTTCAACTTGGACCTGGAGTTTTCCTTAGTTTCCAGCCATAACAAGGGCCCAGGGTGTTTCAACTTGGACCTGGAGTTTTCCTTAGTTTTCAGCCATAACAAGGGCCCAGGGTGTTTCAACTTGGACCTGGAGTTTTCCTTAGTTTCCAGCCATAACAAGGGCCCAGGGTGTTTCAACTTGGACCTGGAGTTTTCCTTAGTTTCCAGCCATAACAAGGGCCCAGGGTGTTTCAACTTGGACCTGGAGTTTTCCTTAGTTTCCAGCCATAACAAGGGCCCAGGGTGTTTCAACTTGGACCTGGAGTTTTCCTTAGTTTTCAGCCATAACAAGGGCCCAGGGTGTTTCAACTTGGACCTGGAGTTTTCCTTAGTTTCCAGCCATAACAAGGGCCCAGGGTGTTTCAACTTGGACCTGGAGTTTTCCTTAGTTTTCAGCCATAACAAGGTCCCAGGGTGTTTCAACTTGGACCTGGAGTTTTCCTTAGTTTCCAGCCATAACAAGGGCCCAGGGTGTTTCAACTTGGACCTGGAGTTTTCCTTAGTTTCCAGCCATAACAAGGGCCCAGGGTGTTTCAACTTGGACCTGGAGTTTTCCTTAGTTTCCAGCCATAACAAGGGCCCAGGGTGTTTCAACTTGGACCTGGAGTTTTCCTTAGTTTCCAGCCATAACAAGGGCCCAGGGTGCTTCATGTTTAGGTCACCTGATGAAGGTCCCTCCTGGCCCTAAAGCTGCAGTGCCTCCACTAATATTGGCATCCTTGGTAAATATGAGCAAAACAGGCTGTGGAGAAAATGTCTTGGCTGTTTAAACTCTTGGTCTTTCATTCAAAATATTCACAAAAATCTAACCTTTAATTTAAGTAAAATTATATATATAAATGTTTTTCTCTGAAACATGTGTGCCACAATTATTGGCAGCCCTAGAAATTCTTCTGAGTAAAATCAATAAGTATATTCCCATTCATATTTTACATTTTTTAAGTTCACCTGAGTGATTAGGAACACAAGTGGTTTAAATATGGGGTATAAATATGAGGTGACACACAGGCCAAGTTCCCATAGTCATCCATCACTATGGGAAAGACCCGAGAATACAGTTATGATGTGCAACAAAAAGTTGTTGAGCACAAATCAGGGAATATAAGAAAATTGCTCAATGGTTGAAAATGCCTATTTCCAATATCAGGGCAATAATTAAGAAGTTTAAAGCAACTGGAGACGTTAACAATGGGCCTGGAAGAGGACGTGTATCTATATTGACCCCACGCACAGTGAGGAGGACGTGTGTCTGTATTGACCCCACACACAGTGAGGAGGACGTGTATCTATATTGACCCCACACACAGTGAGGAGGACGTGTATCTATATTGACCCCACACACAGTGAGGAGGACGTGTGTCTATATTGACCCCGCACACAGTGAGGAGGACGTGTATCTATATTGACCCCACACACAGTGAGGAGGACGTGTGTCTATATTGACCCCACACACAGTGAGGAGGACGTGTGTCTATATTGACCCCACACACAGTGAGGAGGACGTGTATCTATATTGACCCCACACACAGTGAGGAGGACGTGTGTCTATATTGACCCCACACACAGTGAGGAGGACGTGTGTCTATATTGACCCCACACACAGTGAGGAGGACGTGTGTCTATATTGACCCCACACACAGTGAGGAGGACGTGTGTCTATATTGACCCCACACACAGTGAGGAGGACGTGTGTCTGTATTGACCCCACACACAGTGAGGAGGACGTGTGTCTGTATTGACCCCACACACAGTGAAGAGGACGTGTGTCTATATTGACCCCACACACAGTGAGGAGGACGTGTGTCTGTATTGACCCCACACACAGTGAGGAGGACGTGTGTCTATATTGACCCCACACACAGTGAGGAGGACGTGTGTCTGTATTGACCCCACACACAGTGAGGAGGACGTGTGTCTGTATTGACCCCACACACAGTGAGGAGGACGTGTGTCTATATTGACCCCACACACAGTGAAGAGGACGTGTGTCTATATTGACCCCACGCACAGTGAGGAGGACGTGTGTCTATATTGACCCCACACACAGTGAAGAGGACGTGTGTCTATATTGACCCCACGCACAGTGAGGAGGACGTGTGTCTATATTGACCCCACACACAGTGAAGAGGACGTGTGTCTATATTGACCCCTCACACAGTGAGGAGGACGTGTGTCTATATTGACCCCACGCACAGTGAGGAGGACGTGTGTCTATATTGACCCCACGCACAGTGAAGAGGACGTGTGTCTATATTGACCCCACGCACAGTGAGGAGGACGTGTGTCTATATTGACCCCACGCACAGTGAGGAGGACGTGTGTCTATATTGACCCCACGCACAGTGAGGAGGATGTGTGTCTATATTGACCCCACATACAGTGAGGAGGACGTGTGTCTATATTGACCCCACGCACAGTGAGGAGGATGTGTGTCTATATTGACCCCACATACAGTGAGGAGGACGTGTGTCTATATTGACCCCATGCACAGTGAGGAGGACGTGTGTCTATATTGACCCCACACACAGTGAAGAGGACGTGTGTCTATATTGACCCCACACACAGTGAGGAGGATGTGTGTCTGTATTGACCCCACACACAGTGAAGAGGATGTGTGTCTATATTGACCCCACACACTGTGAGGAGGACGTGTGTCTATATTGACCCCACACACAGTGAAGAGGACGTGTGTCTATATTGACCCCACACACAGTGAGGAGGACGTGTGTCTATATTGACCCCACACACTGTGAGGAGGACGTGTGTCTGTATTGACCCCACACACAGTGAAGAGGACGTGTGTCTATATTGACCCCACACACAGTGAAGAGGACGTGTGTCTATATTGACCCCACACACAGTGAGGAGGACGTGTGTCTATATTGACCCCACACACAGTGAAGAGGACGTGTGTCTATATTGACCCCACACACAGTGAGGAGGACGTGTGTCTATATTGACCCCACACACTGTGAGGAGGACGTGTGTCTGTATTGACCCCACACACAGTGAAGAGGACGTGTGTCTATATTGACCCCACACACAGTGAGGAGGACGTGTGTCTATATTGACCCCACACACAGTGAGGAGGATGGTTCCAATGACCAAGAAATCTCCATGGATCACAGCTGGAGAATTGCAGACGTTAGTTGGGTCTTGGTGTCAGAAAGTCTCCAAAACTACGATCAGACGCCACCTACAGAACCAGAAGTTGTTTGGGAGGGTTGCCATAAAAAGCCTGCTGTCATCAAACAACAAACTCAAGCGCCTACAGTTTGCCAAACGTTACTGGAACTTTCAATGGGACCGGGTTCTATGGTCAGATGAGACCAAAATAGAGCTTTCTGGAAACAAACATCAGAGGTGTGTTTGGAGTAGATAGAAAGATAGCCATGCAGAAAAGTACCTCATCCACACTGTAAAGTATGGTGGTGGATCTTTGATGTTGTGGGGCTGTTTTTCTTCCAGAGGCCCTGGACAACTTGTTAGGATACATGGTATCATGGACTCCATGAAGTACCAGCAGATATTAAATCAAAACCTGACTGCCTCTGCTAGGAAGCTTAAACTTGGATCTTCCAGCAGGACAATTATCCACAGCAGACCTCAAAATCAACACAAAAATGGTTAATTACCACAGAATCAAGGTTTTGCCATGGCCATGCCAGTCCCCTGACCTAAACCCCATGGAGAACCTGTGGGATGAACTGAAGAGGAAAGACCTCGGAATCTGAAGGATCTGGAGAGATTCTGTAGGGAGGAATGGTCTCAGATCCCTTGCCATGTGTTCTCCAACCTCATTACGTATTATAGGTGAAGACTCAGAGCTGTTATCTTGGCAAAGGGAGGTTTCACAAAGTATTGAATGAAGGGGTGCCAATAATTGTGGCACACATATATTTGAGAAAAATATTTGTTTAATGATAAGAATTTGTTTTTTTTCTTTCAATTATTTGACTTTAATTTAAAGGTTAGATTTTAGTGAACATTTTGAATGAAAGACCAAGAGTCTAAACAGTAAAGAAAAACATTCCACAGCCCGTTGTGCTCATCTTTACCAAGGGTGCCAATATTACTGGAGGGCCCTGAACACTGCCAGCTTCAGCTGCAACTCTGGCTAAAGCTGCACTGCTAGCTATTCATAGTATCTATATCAAGAGAGGCACAGCACTACCTGCAGAGTGAAACGGCTCTGGTGTTTAAAGCTAAGCAGTACAAACCTTGGTGCAGCAGAGTGGAAGACTCCTGGAGGAGCTGGGGAGGGAGGGAGGGAGGGAGGGAGGGAGGGAGGGATGTGTCAGGATGGATGATGATGCACTGTTAAAGATAAAGTGGTGGTGCTGCAGTCTCCTGTTGAACACTGGGAGACACACACACATGCTGCAGAATAACACATAAACACACACCTAGTACACACATAGCAGAGACACACACACACACCCACACACAGTGTGCTAGAGGCATGCTCCGCAGAATGTGAATGGGACAGAAGAAGACTGCAGAACAGACAAGAACAGAGCGGAGGAGAACAGAACAGAACAGAGGAGAACAGAATACAGGAGAACAGTACAGAGAACAGACGAGAACAGAGCGGATGAGAACAGAGGAGAACAGAGGGGAACAGAGGCGAACATAACAGAATAGAGGAGAACAGAACACAGGAGAACAGAACAGAGAACAGATGAGAACAGAGCGGAGGCGAACAGAGAACAGAACAGAGGAGAACAGAGAACAGAACAGAGGAGAACAGAGGAGAACAGAGGAGAACAGAGGGGAACAGAGGGGAACAGAGGAGAACAGAGGAGAACAGAGGAGAACATAACAGAATAGAGGAGAACAGAACACAGGAGAACAGAACAGAGAACAGACGAGAACAGAGCGGAGGAGAACAGAGCGGAGGAGAACAGAGAACAGAGGAGAACAGAGAAGAACAGAGAAGAACAGAGAAGAACAGAGGAGAACAGAGGAGAACAGAGGAGAAAAGAGGAGAACAGAGGAGAACAGAGGAGAACAGAGAACAGAACAGAGGAGAACAGAGGAGAGAACAGAGGAGAGAACAGAGGAGAGAACAGAGGAGAGAACAGAGGAGAGAACAGAGGAGAGAACAGAGGAGAGAACAGAGGAGAGAACAGAGGAGAGAACAGAGGAGAACAGAGAACAGAACAGAGAACAGAACAGATAACAGAGGGGAACAGAGGAGAACAGAGGAGAACAGAGGAGAACAGAGGAGAACAGAGGAGAATAGAGGAGAATAGAGGAGAATAGAGGAGAACAGAGGAGAACAGAACAGAACAGAACCAGGCAACAACATAACAATAGAATGGATCAGAGAAGAGGGGCTCAGTAAACCAATATAATCTACTCTACTAAGACAATAGAATGTTAGCTTAACCAAGTTCTTTCAATGATATCCATGTATTGTGTTTATTTCACCAGGATAGTCCACTCCCTAACAGTTGCCACTGTTTTCCATTGAGTCCTTATTTACTGAATGTAATACACTGAAACAATACAACACTGTTAAAAACTCTTGAACCAATACAATATAATCTACTAAGACAATAGAATGTATTGTATTGTAAAAATATAGAACAGGACCTTGGTGTAACTTGGGCAAATTGCTTTTCTAGCTGTGTTACGTTAGTTTCAAATAAAACCACTCTGAAACTCTTGAACAAGAGAGAGATGGGATGATGTGTGAATGTCATGTTGAGTGATGTAGGAATATTGTGTGACTGTTGGTAGATCTGAAGTGCTACAGTGATCAGAGTGATTGTGCAGTCAGTAATAACAAGCAGTGTCAGCAGATAATCATTTAATACTATATTATCTAAATGATCTAAATGTGATTCAAGTATTCTAGACAGACGCACTCACACTGACCTTACCATGTCTCTAACCAGTACTGAGTTCCATCTTACCATGTATCTAACCAGTACTGAGTTCCATCTTACCATGTATCTAACCAGTACTGAGTTCCACCTTACCATGTCTCTAACCAGTACTGAGTTCCATCTTACCATGTCTCTAACCAGTACTGAGTTCCATCTTACCATGTATCTAACCAGTACTGAGTTCCATCTTACCATGTCTCTAACCAGTACTGAGTTCCATCTTACCATGTATCTAACCAGTACTGAGTTCCATCTTACCATGTATCTAACCAGTACTGAGTTCCATCTTACCATGTATCTAACCAGTACTGAGTTCCATCTTACCATGTATCTAACCAGTACTGAGTTCCATCTTACCATGTCTCTAACCAGTACTGAGTTCCATCTTACCATGTCTCTAACCAGTACTGAGTTCCACCTTACCATGTCTCTAACCAGTACTGAGTTCCATCTTACCATGTATCTAACCAGTACTGAGTTCCATCTTACCATAACCCCATTGTTATCAATCAGGTGCAGCCTAGAACTGACATACATTTCACACCTGATTCAACTAAATGAGAAGTGTGTAACTTACTAAAGGGTCACTGTTGAATATTACTGATGGACCTCACCATACCATATTACCACCATACTGATGGACCTCACCATACCATATTACCACCATACTGAGGGACCTCACCATACCATATTACCACCATACTGAGGGACCTCACCATACCATATTACCACCATACTGATGGACCTCACCATACCATATTACCACCATACTGAGGGACCTCACCATACCATATTACCACCATACTGAGGGACCTCACCATACCATATTACCACCATACTGAGGGACCTCACCATACCATATTACCAGCATACTGAGGAACCTCACCATACCATTTTACTACCATACTAAGGGGTTTCTCACCATACCATATTACCACCATACTGATGGACCTCACCATACCATATTACCACCATACTGAGGGACCTCACCATACCATATTACCACCATACTGAGGGACCTCACCATACCATATTACCACCATACTGAGGGACCTCACCATACCATATTACCACCATACTGAGGGACCTCACCATACCATATTACCACCATACTGAGGGACATCACCATACCATATTACCACCATACTGAGGGACCTCACCATACCATATTACCAGCATACTGAGGGACCTCACCATACCATTTTACTACCATACTAAGGGGTTTCTCACCATACCATATTACTACCATACTGAGGGACCTCACCATACCATATTATCACCACACTGAGGGACCTCACCATACCATATTACCACCATACTGAGGGACCTCACCATACCATATTACCACCATACTGAGGGACCTCACCATACCATATTACCACCATACTGAGGGACCTCACCAGCTATAGGATGAAAAATACTGGAATTGTGGCGCAGTTATAGAAGATTAGCCCTAGCTAATGCTACCTAGCATTTATTTTTTTAATTATCGATACTTGAAGTGAACAATTGCTATAATATAGTGGTAAATAATATTGTGATAGGTAAGTGTATTGATTTTCTCCCCTCTTTCTCTAGGTGTCTTGATGTCTAACCACCGCCAAAATTACGTCAAAATCTGACTTCAAAGTCTTTTGGTGATACTGGCTTGTCCTTGTGTCAGGAAACGAAATACCACATTAATCAGATAATATCCCGGCCATTACAACAGATGAAAGATTTTTGACCAAATTTGTAGCTACTGCGTTTTTTGCCTTTGTAGGGCAGATTAGTGATGTACAATGTCTGCACTTCTCTACACCAACCCTTTAATCCCTCCCCCCCTCCCCCCGTCTCTAGGTGGCTCGTAGTCTGGCTGCCCCTCTCTCACTGGACATCGCGGGCGACCCCGACAGCGAGCGAGCGTTGGGGAAACAGCGCCTCTCGGTGGCCATCGGTGTCCTGGCGGGTGCTGCTGCAGTCATCCTGGTCATCCTCCTAGTGGTGACGGCACGCCAGTGTGGTGCCCAGGGCAAGAACGGATACGAGGCGGGAAAGAAAGAGCCAGAGGAAGACTTCTTCAGCCCTCAGCCGGCCGTGCCACAAACCAGGGGAGGAACAGTGGACCGCGGACGGAAGCCCCGCAGGGACAAACGGAACGGAGGCGCGGGAGGAGCGGGAGCCGGTAATAAAATGGAACGGCCACTCTACAGCGGCATCGTCACGGTCAATGGGCTCGGTCGCCATGGCAACGACCACCACATCTCCAACATCAACGATGACGACGAGGACATGAGCAGCGCCAGCGAGAGGTTGGCGGCGAGGTACTGCGCGGTGGACGGAGACCCCGGGAGCCCCCGCATGGGTGCCAGGCATCACCAGTCAAGCCCAGATCTGGCAAGGCATTATAAATCAAGCTCGCCGCTCCCCGCGGTACACCTTCAGCCCTATAGCCCCCCAGCCGAGGGGAAAAAGCACCAGGCCGTACAGGAGCTGCCCCCCTCTAACACCTTCGTGGGGTCTGGAGGGTCCAGTGGTAGTGGGGGGAGCAGTAGTGGTGGAAGTGGGAACGCTGATGCCATGTCTCTGGGATCAGACCAGTGTTCTGAGTATGGATGCCAGACGGGGAATAAGTACAGCAAACAGGTAGGACTGATTCAGTAACTCTACTGAGACAAACTGAACCAAGCTGTACTGGGCTGGATACTCATCCACCCTAGTTGACTGATTGGTGGTGGTGGTGGTGGTGGTGGTAGGACTGACTAACTGGTGGTGATAATAGGACTGACTAACTGCTGTTGATAATAGGACTGACTAACTGCTGTTGATAATAGGACTGACTAACTGCTGTTGATAATAGGACTGACTAACTGGTGGTGATAATAGGACTGACTAACTGCTGTTGATAATAGGACTGACTAACTGCTGTTGATAATAGGACTGACTAACTGCTGTTGATAATAGGACTGACTAACTGGTGGTGATAATAGGACTGACTAACTGCTGTTGATAATAGGACTGACTGGTGGTGATGATAATAGGACTGACTTGTGATGATAATAGGACTGACTAGTGGTGATGATACTAGGACTGACTGGTGGTGATGATAATAGGACTGACTGGTGGTGATGATAATAGGACTGACTGGTGGTGATGATAATAGGACTGACTGGTGGTGATGATAATAGGACTGACTGGTGGTGATGATAATAGGACTGACTGGTGGTGATGATAATAGGACTGACTGGTGGTGGTGATAATAGGACTGACTGGTGGTGATGATAATAGGACTGACTGGTGGTGATGATAATAGGACTGACTGGTGGTGGTGATAATAGGACTGACTGGTGGTGGTGATAATAGGACTGACTGGTGGTGATGATAATAGGACTGACTGGTGGTAGTGATAATAGGACTGACTGGTGGTGATGATAATAGGACTGACTGGTGGTGATGATAATAGGACTGACTGGTGGTGATGATAATAGGACTGACTGGTGGTAGTGATAATAGGACTGACTGGTGGTGATGATAATAGGACTGACTGGTGGTGATGATAATAGGACTGACTGGTAGTGATGATAATAGGACTGACTGGTGGTGATGATAATAGGACTGACTGGTGGTGGTGATAATAGGACTGACTGGTGGTGGTGATAATAGGACTGACTGGTGGTGATGATAATAGGACTGACTGGTGGTAGTGATAATAGGACTGACTGGTGGTGATGATAATAGGACTGACTGGTGGTGATGATAATAGGACTGACTGGTGGTGATGATAATAGGACTGACTGGTAGTGATGATAATAGGACTGACTGGTGGTAGTGATAATAGGACTGACTGGTAGTGATGATAATAGGACTGACTGGTGGTGATGATAATAGGACTGACTGGTGGTAGTGATAATAGGACTGACTGGTGGTAGTGATAATAGGACTGACTGGTGGTGGTGATAATAGGACTGACTGGTAGTGATGATAATAGGACTGACTGGTGGTAGTGATAATAGGACTGACTGGTGGTAGTGATAATAGGACTGACTGGTGGTAGTGTTAATAGGACTGACTGTTTGCTGGGTTGTTTGTAGCCCTCTCGCTTATTTGCTCTTTGAGGTTCTCTTTTGAATCTTTAGAATTTGTTTCTTTCCGTCTTCTTCCCTCCTTCACTCTCTCTCTCTCCCTCTCTCTCTCTCTCTCTCTCTCTCTCTCTCTCTCCCCTCTCTCTGTCTCTCTCTCTCTCGTTCCCTCCCCTCTCTCTGTCCCTCCCCTCTCTCTCTCGCTCCGTCTTCTTGCAGTCCTCTCCTTGTTGCATCGTAAGTTGGCTTTTGCTGATGTTTTCAGACTTAAAGTTGTAGAACCAGCATGTGTGTGTGTGTGTGTGTGTGTGTGTGTGTGTGTGTCAGCATGGTAAGCCTGTAAGCAGTGTGGCGGTGTCCTGCTGTCTGTATGTGTGTGTGTGTGCTGGATGAGAAGGGGGGGTGTCTTTCTCTTCAACTGTATATGTGTGTGTCTTTGGGTGTGTACGCTTAAACAGTGTGTGTGGGTTTCTGCAACTGTGTGTGCGTGTGCGTGTGTGTGTGTGTGTGTGTTTGTGTGTGTGTGTTTGTGTGTGTGTGTGTGTGTGTGTGTGTGTGTGTGTGTGTGTGTGTGTGTGTGTGTGTGTGTGTGTGTGTGTGTGTGTGTGTGTGTGTGTGTGTGTGTGTGTGTGTGTGTGTGTGTGTGTGTGAGGGATGAACGTTTGAAATCCTTTTCCATGTATTTTATATTTATTTTTTACTTCAATGGAGACCGGTGTTTGTGACAGTCTGTGTGACACGGAGAGAGAGAGAGAGAGAGAGAGAGAGAGAGAGAGAAAGTTGTAAAGAAGCTAGCTAGTTACATAAGCCAGCTGAGTTAGCCAGCTAGCTAGCTAAAGAAGCCAGCTGAGTTAGCCAGCTAGCTAGCCAAAGAAGCCAGCTGAGTTAGCCAGCTAGCTAGCTAAAGAAGCCAGCTGAGTTAGCCAGCTAGCTAGCTAAAGAAGCCAGCTGAGTTAGCCAGCTAGCTAGCTAAAGAAGCCAGCTGAGTTAGCCAGCTAGCTATCTACAGTTGCCAGCTTAGTAGCAAGGCTAATTGAGGCTATTTTGCTCATTTTAGCCTACTCCTTGTTATTTACCCAACTTAATTCCCAAATTTTAATTCCATTTTGCATTGATTAGAAATCTGCCACTTCACTTGCTACACATGAAGCCTTTGATTGTAACGCCGCTGTGATTTACCGACAATAACAACAAGCTACATGTCTGAAACGTGTATAGGCTACCAATAACAACAAGCTACATGTCTGAAACGTGTGTAGGCTACCAATAACAACAAGCTACATGTCTGAAGCGTGTGTAGGCTACCAATAACAACAAGCTACATGTCTGAAGCGTTTCTTTCTCCAAAAATGTATACTAACGTCTGTTCAAATATTGAAATAATGGAATAACCATGCCCATCTCTAGTGTGTGTGTGTGTGTGTGTGTGTGTGTGTGTGTGTGTGTGTGTGTGTGTGTGTGTAGATCTCCCTGTGGGGTTCATAAAGCCTCAGACAGCTGAGTGGGTGGACGGCATATACCATACAGAGTAATTGACCATTACACCTTTTTGCTGCTCTGCACACACCCACACGCATGCGCACACACACACACACACACACACACACACACACACACACACACACACACACACACACACACACACACACACACACACACACGCACACACTCTTTCTCTTCAACTGTGTTTCATATTCTACCAATTCATTTGCTTTCTCTAAAAATGTTAAATATGTTCATACTGGTTGGAAAAGTGTTGGTTTGCAGACAGTCAGTTATCATGCTGACGAACACATTAGCTGACAGCTTGTTAACGCATAAACACACACACTCTGGCACACACACACACACTCTCTCTGACACAGCAGGGTTTCCCTCAGTCCATTGGGGAGTATTTTCCGTACTGTGACGTTTGATGGACAGCTCCCCCCTCTTAAAGGGACGGCCTCCCCCCTCTCTTCCTTGACTGACAGTTCTGCATTTTCTCACCTCTCGTAGAAAACTGCTGATCCGGGCCTTAAAGGGGAAGAGCTTTCTCAGCTAATCAACTCATACACGCCTCTCTGATCCAGCTGAGCACACACACAAACACACACAAACACACACAAACACACACAAACACACACACACACACACACACACACACACACACCAGAGGTTCATCCATTAAGGAGTCAATCCCCTTAATCTGGCGTTCTCAGGAAAAGAAAATGCTTACTGCGGGAGTTTGGTAATCATGCACATACAGTACACACACACACACACACACACACACAGACACACACACACAGACACACACGGACAGTCTAATGAATTATTGATTAGTGAGGGTAATTAACTCCTCTGCAGCCGCAGTGTGTGACCTCCCATAACTTCAGTAAGCCCTAGATTTTAGAAGTTTGTGTGTGTGTGTGTGTGTGTGTGGGTGGGTCATGGGATCGGCCTGAAGGACTATTTGATATATATGTAGTCTACTAATGTGTGTGAGAGAGAGAGCGAGAGAGAGGTGGAAAGAGAGAGAGACAGAGAGAGAGAGAAAAAGAGAGAGAGAAAGAGAGAGAGACAGAGAGAGAGAAAGAGAGAGACCGAGAGAGAGAGAGGGAGACAGAGAGAGAGAGACACAGAGAGAGAGAGAGACACAGAGAGAGAGAGAGAGACACAGAGAGAGACAGAGAGAGAGAGACAGAGACAGACAGAGACAGAGAGACGGTAGCATAGTGCCATGTGACAGTGATCAGTACTGTGTGTGATCAGTAATGGATGGTTGGTGCCAGAGGGTTTAACGGTGACCCAAATCATAACCCAACCCTCCCTTGCTGGCTAGCACCCGGACCATCCCTCTATCCCCCTCTTTCTCTCTGTCCCACTCTCTCCATCTCTCTAACCCTGACCTACATCTCAGACCCCCTACCTTTCTCTCCCTCGCTGCTGTTTATTCCCTCCCTCCCCTCTCTCTCTCCCCCTTCTCTCTCTCTCTCCCCCTCTCCCCCCCCTCTCTCTCCTCTCTCTCTCTCTCTCCTCTCTCTCTCTTTCTCTCTCTCTGTCCTGACCTCTAATAAAGCACAATTCAGCATTTTCACTAGTGAGACTTCTTCTTTTACTGCAGTGAGCACTTTCTCACCTCACACTCTCTGTGTGTGTGTGTGTGACTGCCAAGTGTGTGTACAGAACCACTGAGGCTGAATGGAACTGGGCCACGGCCACGGCCGAGCAGAATCAGTCTGCTAACATACACGCACACACACACACACACACACACACACACACACACACACACACACACACACACACACACACACACACACACACACACACACACACAATCAATGTCTGTGAGCCAGGAGACTACAGTCGGAGGTTGACTCTGCTGTTTTCTTTATGATGGCTCCTAGAGCTACTGTAGGCAGAGTCAAGGTCAGGACATTACCAAGCTAACTAACCAAACACACACAGACTCTAAATATCCCCCTGCCACACACACACTGTCTGCTTTTACCTAACAAGGCCAGTCTATGGAGGTGAGATGAGATGTATAGATGGATAGTGTCCAGGGTTGGGTGGTATCCAGAAAAACCACCAGGAAGTCAAGATGTGGCAGCTGTGTAGATAACTAATGCAAAGGGTTTTGACTTTCCAAACACAGCAGAAAGCTAAAACAATATGATGCCCCGTGACCTTATTCAATCAGCCACTTACTTAGATAACTAGCAAGTTAATCTTAGGGGTCGCCCTAACGCAGAATTCTTAGTTTTTCAGGAAAAAAATATAAAACGCATAATAATATAAATATCTTGCTGCGTTTTGTAAATGCAGATCTAAAATGCTTCTTATTGTAATTTCTGCTTCTTATTGTAATTTCTGCTTGTTATTGTAATTTCTGCTTGTTATTGTAATTTCTGCTCGTTATTGTAATTTCTGCTCTGCATCAGACTCATTTTGTGCTTCTGTTGCACTTCTCCCCTCGGATGATAATTCACCAACAGGCCTTCTATCAGCAGACAGCACTCTGACTGACGTGTAGCTACTTTTCTCCGGAAGTTTTCGTACTTTTCCCTGATGAAATGTTGTATCTGATGAAAATTAAGCAATTTGCTGCCGAATGTGTTGCACTAATGTATTTCCTGTGAAGTAAAACTCTAGTTGCACGTCCCTGATCACTCTGTTGAATATATAAAACACGACCCCTGTCAACACACAGCTGGACTCACCTGTACAAACAATCACATGACTGGCTCAACTGTTATGGGGAACTATGGTCAGCTTCATAATGTTAAATAATGTGACAGGTGAAATGAACAAATCTCCTAATATATTGCACAAGTTGACTGCAGGTATTTACTTAAAAAGTAGCTACAAATATTAAAATGTATTGAAAAACGTCTAAGAAATAGTTTTGACGGGATTGAAAAACCACCCCCTGGCTATTTAAGCAATAAGGCCCGAGGGGGTGTGGTATATGGACAATATGAAGTACTGAGGCACGACGCAACCCTTAGCTGTGGTATATTGGCAATATATCACAAACCCTCACGATGCCTTATTGCTATTATAAACTGGTTACCAACGTATTTAGAGCAGTAAAAATCTATGTTTTGTCATACCCATGGTATACGGTCTGATATACCACGGCTTTCAGCCAGTCCAGCATTAATGGCTTGAACCACCCAGTTTATAATTCCAAATACCCCGGAATACGGTATATACGGTATACCGCCCAAGCTGAATGGTGTCCAATAAGATCTGTCTATGGAGATGAGATGTATAGCTGAATGGTGTCCAATAAGATCTGTCTATGGAGATGAGATGTATAGCTGAATGGTGTCCAATAAGATCTGTCTATGGAGATGAGATGTATAGATGAATAGTGTCCAATAAGATCTGTCTATGGAGATGAGATGTATAGATGAATAGTGTCCAATAGGATCTATCTATCTATGGAGATGAGATGTATAGCTGAATAGTGTCCAATAAGATCTGTCTATGGAGATGAGATGTATATGTGTATAGTGTCCAATAGGATCTATATATCTATGGAGATGAGATGTATATGTGTATAGTGTCCAATAGGATCTATATATCTATGGAGATGAGATGTATATGTGTATAGTGTCCAATAGGATCTATATATCTATAGAGATTAGATGTATATATGTATAGTGTCCAATAGGATCTATATATCTATGGAGATTAGATGTATATATGTATAGTGTCCAATAGGATCTATATATCTATAGAGATTAGATGTATATATGTATAGTGTCCAATAGGATCTATCTATCTATAGAGATTAGATGTATATATGTATAGTGTCCAATAGGATCTATATATCTATGGAGATTAGATGTATATATGTATAGTGTCCAATAGGATCTATATATCTATGGAGATTAGATGTATATATGTATAGTGTCCAATAGGATCTATATATCTATAGAGATTAGATGTATATATGTATAGTGTCCAATAGGATCTATCTATCTATAGAGATTAGATGTATATATGTATAGTGTCCAATAGGATCTATATATCTATGGAGATTAGATGTATATATGTATAGTGTCCAATAGGATCTATATATCTATGGAGATTAGATGTATATATGTATAGTGTCCAATAGGATCTATATATCTATAGAGATTAGATGTATATATGTATAGTGTCCAATAGGATCTATATATCTATGGAGATTAGATGTATATATGTATAGTGTCCAATAGGATCTATATATCTATGGAGATTAGATGTATATATGTATAGTGTCCAATAGGATCTATATATCTATGGAGATTAGATGTATATATGTATAGTGTCCAATAGGATCTATCTATCTATAGAGATTAGATGTATATATGAATAGTTTCCAATAGGATCTATCTATCTATGGAGATGAGATGTATATGTGTATAGTGTCCAATAGGATCTATCTATCTATGGAGATGAGATGTAGATATGAATAGTTTCCAACAGGATCTATCTATGCTGTGTTATTCCCATAATTGGTGTGGTTCAATGAGGATGAGGAGGGAAGTGGATTTACTGCTGCTGCTAGAGGGACTGATTGGAAAAGCGGCTTTACAGTGTGTCCCAAATGGCACCCTATTCCCTATATAGTGTACTATGGACCATAGGGCTAAGGTCAAAAGTAGTTCACTATATAGGGAATAGGCTGCCATTTGGGATGAGGCAGTGTATAGAGGGATGAAAATCTCCCCAGTGGATTAAATCATGATCAACATCTGTCACACACACGCTCGTAAGCACACAGATGCAGACGCGCACACACACTTGCACAGCTGGGACACACACACACTCACGCACTCACACAGAGGACACACACACTCGCACACACACACACACACACTCGCACAGTGGACACACACGCACGCATACACTCACTCACACAGAGGACACACACACTCGCGCACACACACACACACACACACACACACACACACACACACTCGCACAGTGGACACACACACAGCGGTGACCCTGCCCTGACCCCTGACCCCTGCCATATGGTGTTACTGTAATACTGGTGGTAGAGACACCAGCTGGTACATTGTGTTGACTAGGAAAGGAGGAGAGTGGGTGAGGAGAGGGAGGTTATAGACAGATTGGGGTGAGGTGAGGGGTGAGACAGGTTAGTGGGTGAGGAGGGGGAGGTTATAGACAGATTGGGGTGAGGTGAGGGGTGAGACAGGTTAGTGGGTGAGGAGGGGGAGGTTATGGACAGATTGGGGTGAGGTGAGGGGTGAGACAGGTTAGTGGGTGAGGAGGGGGAGGTTATGGACAGATTGGGGTGAGGTGAGGGGTGAGACAGGTTAGTGGGTGAGGAGGGGGAGGTTATAGACAGATTGGGGTGAGGTGAGGGGTGAGACAGGTTAGTGGGTGAGGAGGGGGAGGTTATAGACAGATTGGGGTGAGGTGAGGGGTGAGACAGGTTAGTGGGTGAGGAGGGGGAGGTTATGGACAGATTGGGGTGAGGTGAGGGGTGAGACAGGTTAGTGGGTGAGGAGGGGGAGGTTATGGACAGATTGGGGTGAGGTGAGGGGTGAGACAGGTTAGTGGGTGAGGAGGGGGAGGTTATAGACAGATTGGGGTGAGGTGAGGGGTGAGACAGGTTAGTGGGTGAGGAGGGGGAGGTTATGGACAGATTGGGGTGAGGTGAGGGGTGAGAGACATTAGTGGGTGAGGAGGGGGAGGTTATGGACAGATTGGGGTGAGGTGAGGGGTGAGAGACATTAGTGGGTGAGGAGGGGGAGGTTATAGACAGATTGGGGTGAGGTGAGGGGTGAGACAGGTTAGTGGGTGAGGAGGGGGAGGTTATGGACAGATTGGGGTGAGGTGAGGGGTGAGACAGGTTAGTGGGTGAGGAGGGGGAGGTTATGGACAGATTGGGGTGAGGTGAGGGGTGAGACAGGTTAGTGGGTGAGGAGGGGGAGGTTATAGACAGATTGGGGTGAGGTGAGGGGTGAGACAGGTTAGTGGGTGAGGAGGGGGAGGTTATGGACAGATTGGGGTGAGGTGAGGGGTGAGAGACATTAGTGGGTGAGGAGGGGGAGGTTATGGACAGATTGGGGTGAGGTGAGGGGTGAGAGGTTAGTGGGTGAGGAGGGGGAGGTTATGGAGGTGAGAGGTGAGGGGTATTGAAAGGTGAGGGGGTGACGGTTATTGAGGGGTGAGGGGTATTGACTCTTACTGACTCTAGATTACCCTCTAACTGACTCTCTAGTTGACTGTCTAGTTGACTCTCTAACTGACTCTCTAGTTTACTCTAGTTGACTCTCTGTCTGACTCTCTAGTTGACTCTCTAACTGACTCTCTAGTTGACTCTATCTGACTCTCTAGTTGACTGTCTATCTGACTATAGCTGACTCTAGCTGACTCTCTCACCTCAAATAGGAGGTGGGAAGATGGAGAGAGGAGGATGAAAGAGAGAGAGGAAGATGGAGAGAGGAGGATGAAGAGAGAGAGGAAGATGGAGAGAGGAGGATGAAGAGAGAGAGGAAGATGGAGAGAGGAGGAGGGGAAGAGAGAGAGAGGAGGAGGGGAAGTGAGAGAGGAGGAGGAAGATGGAGAGAGGAGGGGAAGAGGGAGAGGAGGAAGATGGAGAGAGGAGGAGGGGAAGAAAGAGAGAGGATGAGGATGAGGAGGAGGGAGAGAGGAGGGGGAAAGAAAGAGGGGAGGAGGGATACAGACAGACAGAACCAGGTGTTTAGGAAGTGTCTGTTAGAGATGTCAACTGAGAAAGATGGAGAGAAGAGAAGAGAGGATAGAGGAGGGGAAATAAAGGGTTGTGTCCAGCTTATTTGTTTACTATCGTGTTTGTCTGTGTTTGTCTGTGTGTGACTGTGTTTGTCTGTGTGTGACTGTGTTTGTCTGTGTGTGACTGTGTTTGTCTGTGTGTGACTGTGTGACTGTGTTTGTCTGTGTGTGACTCTGTTTGTCTGTGTGTGACTGTGTGTGACTGTGTTTGTCTGTGTGTGTTTGTCTGTGTTTGTCTGTGTGTGACTGTGTTTGTCTGTGTGTGACTGTGTTTGTCTGTGTGTGACTGTGTTTGTCTGTGTGTGACTGTGTGACTGTGTTTGTCTGTGTGTGACTGTGTTTGTCTGTGTGTGACTGTGTGTGACTGTGTTTGTCTGTGTGTGACTGTGTGTGTCTGTGTTTGTCTGTGTGTGACTGTGTGTGACTGTGTTTGTCTGTGTTTGTCTGTGACTGTGTGTGACTGTGTTTGTCTGTGTTTGTCTGTGACTGTGTTTGTCTGTGTTTGTCTGTGTTTGTCTGTGACTGTGTGTGTGTGTGTGTGTGTGTGTGAGAGAGAGACTGAGTTAATGCGTACTCCTTGTACTGTTAAAAGGTATTGATTTCTAGCTGCCCAGAGGACTATGAAAGCTTTTATATGGACACACTAGAATATGTATCAGAGGGAGGGGGGGAGAGAGGGATGGGAGGGGAGAGAGGGAGGGGAGGGGGGGAGAGAGGGATGGGGGGGGGGGGTAGTGGATAGAGAGAGAGCTAAGATAGTGTGTCTGTGTCACATTAAGTACCAAAGTCAGATAGCCTTGGTATGTGATGCGGTCCCTTTCTCCTCTGTTTGGTCCAGTGTCTGAATCACTATTCCCTACATAGTGCCTCAGGGCTTTGACTGGTCAAAAGGGAATAGGCTGCCAATTGTGGACACAGACACTGTGTACTAATATTTAGGTTATAATGTTTCAAGGGAGAGAAACTGTCTGTCTGTCTGTCTGTGTGTGTGTGTCTGTGTGTGTGTGTGTGTGTGTGTGTGTGTGTGTGTCTGTGTCTGTGTCTGTGTGTGTGTGTGTGTGTGTGTGTGTGTGTGTGTGTGTGTGTGTGTGTGTGTGTGTGTGTGTGTGTGCTGAAGTTCAGTTCTCTTCTCTTGGTTTCAAACTGAGGAAGTGAAATGACAAGAATGTCAGGCATGTCATCCCCCACACACTGACAAGCTGAGGCAGGCACTCACAGAAACACACTCACACACAGAAGCCCACACACACTTCTGGACCCTTAAACACACGCCACAGACACCGGCAGACACATAATCACACATAATTACCTACACACACACTTTCATACACATTTACAACCGCATGTAACACACACAGACGCGAGGTGCACATGAAGTATGTGATGAGACGAGTGGCTTAGAAAGTTCTCTTACTCACTGAGTTTACACACACACACACACACACACACACACACACACACACACACACAGACACACACACACACACACACACACACACACACACACACACACACACACACACACACACACACACACACACACACACACACAGACACACACACACACACACACACACACACACACACACACACACACACACACACACACACACACACACACACACACACACACACAGAGAAGATCCCTTGCTGAGATTCCTGTCTCTCCTTCTTTCTCTCTACATCTTTTTTTGAAAGGATGTGCTTTGCATTTCCCATCCATGTATTCACTCTTCTACCTAATAGTATTAGTGGCTGATCCTACCTATTAGTAGAATGACTGGCTGATCCTACCTATTAGTAGAATGACTGGCTGATCCTACCTATTAGTAGAATGACTGGCTGATCCTATCTATTAGTAGAATGACTGGCTGATCCTATCTATTAGTAGAATGACTGGCTGATCCTATCTATTAGTAGAATGACTGGCTGATCCTATTTATTAGTAGAATGACTGGCTGATCCTATCTATTAGTAGAATGACTGGCTGATCCTATCTATTAGTAGAATGACTGGCTGATCCTATATATTAGTAGAATGACTGGCTGATCCTATCTATTAGTAGAATGACTGGCTGATCCTATTTATTAGTAGAATGACTGGCTGATCCTATCTATTAGTAGAATGACTGGCTGATCCTATCTATTAGTAGAATGACTGGCTGATCCTATCTATTAGTAGAATGACTGGCTGATCCTATCTATTAGTATAATGACTGGCTGATCCTATCTATTAGTATAATGACTGGCTGATCCTATCTATTAGTAGAATGACTGGCTGATCCTATCTATTAGTAGAATGACTGGCTGATCCTATGTGTTATACTGTATGGATCCTATACAGTCACAGAGATAAGCTATGTCCCAAATAGCACCCTATTCCCTAAATACAGCACTATGTAGAGAAGAGGACGCCATTTGCTAAACAGCCATAATCTCTTTGACTGTCTTAAGACATTTATTTCTAGTGTCTGTTTTCAGACATATTTGACCTGACTGGAACTCCTGGCTAATGAGTGGCTTAGTGAGTATAGAACTCCTCTGTAACTACAGTGGATTTACAAAGTATTCAGACCCGTTAAAGCCTTATTCGAAAATTGAGTAAATTGTATTTTTTATCAATCTACACACAATACCCAATAATAATTTATAAAACATTTAAAACTGAAAATACGGCATTTCCATAAGTATTCAGAGCCTTTACTCAGTACTTTGTTGAACTGCCTTTGGCAGCGATTTCAGCCTTGAGTCTTCTTGGGTATGACGCTACAAACTTGGGGAGTTTCTCCCATTCTTCTCTGCAGATCCTCTCAAGCTCTGTCAGGTTGGATGAGGAGCATCACTGCACAGCTATTTTCAGGTCTCTCCAGAGATGTTCGACCGGGTTCAAGTCCGGGCTCTGGCTGGGCGAAGCCACTGCTGCGTTGTCTTGGCTGTGTGCTTAGGGTCTTTGTCCTGTTGGAAGGTGAACCTTTGCCCCTATTTTCCCTCGATCCTGACTAGTCTCTCAGTCCCTGCCACTGAAAAACATCCCCACAGCATGATGCTGTCACAACTATGCTTCACAGTAGGGATGGTGGCAGGTTTCCTAAAGACGTGACGGTTGGCATTCAGGCCAAAGAGTTCAATCCTGGTTTCATCAGACCAGAGAATCTTGTTTTTCATGATCTGAGTCCTTTAGGTGCCTTTTGGCAAACTCATGTGCCCTTTAGTGAGGAGTGGCTTCTGTTCTCCCATCTCCACAGAAGAACTCTGGAGCTCTGTCAGAGTGACCATCGGATTCTTGGTCACCTCCCTGACCATGGCCTTTCTCCCCCGATTAGTCAGTTTGTCCGGGCGGCCAGCTCTAGGAAGAGTCTTGGTGGTTCCAAACTTCTTCCATTTAAGAATGATGGAGGCCACTGTGTTCTTGGCGACCTTCAATGCTGCAGAAATGTTTTGGTACCCTTCCCCAGATCTGTGCCTCGACCCAATCCTGTCTCAGAGCACTAAGGACAATTCCTTCGATCTTATGGCTTGGTTTTTGCTCTGACATGCACTGTCAACTGTGGGACCTGTTGTAGAAAATCTTCCCTCTTTCTCTTAAAAATAAAGCACTTTCAAAGTTTGGAAAAGTAACATAGACTTTTATTACGCAAGCAACAAAAGCCGAGGAGCCTCCGGAGACTTCTGATCTTTCCAGACTCCTCTGCTCTTCTTATACACATATGTGATCACATAGCATAGATAGCCCCTCCCTCACGGGTAGGCTGATTAACACCTCGAACCGTCTTCCACTATTGTTTCAAAACCTTTCAACTCTGGTTCGTCTACCACCTCTTCCTGTCAGCAGTTAAACCTTCAAGATATAAAACACTCCCCCCTTGGCAATAAAACTTCAAAATACGAAACTATGAACCCATAGTGGCGACCCCCTTGTAATGGTGTAAAGATAAACACATTCACCCATGAAGGCAACCAGACACACACTCATAAATCTCAACATACATGGACCTTAGTGCCTGTTCCAACCTGGTACAACCACATCACAATACAGACACTGTTATATTCAACTATTCTAGTCCTTCTTATATTATAGCTAATGTGTGTCTAAGTGTACCCCATAAAACCAGATAATTATCTTCTCTTGGGCTTCACTGACTGCTCTAACTATTGGGCTTTACTGACTGCTCTAACTATTGGGCTTTACTGACTGCTTTAACTATTGGCCTTTACTGACTGCTCTAACTATTGGTCTTTACTGACTGCTCTAACTATTGGGCTTTACTGACTGCTCTAACTATTGGGCTTTACTGACTGCTCTAACTATAGGGCTTTACTAACTGCTCTAACTATTGGGCTTTACTGACTGCTCTAACTATTGGGCTTTACTGACTGCTCTAACTATTGGGCTTTACTGACTGCTCTATCTATTGGGCTTTACTGACTGCTCTATCTATTGGGCTTTACTGACTGCTCTAACTATTGGGCTTTACTGACTGCTCTAACTATTGGGCTTTACTGACTGCTCTAACTATTGGGCTTCACTGACTGCTCTAACTATTGGGTTTAACTGACCGCTCTAAACATCCTGTTGCTATCCTATGCCATTCTATAGTTTACTGAGTAACCTACTGTGGTTTCTAACCTTCCAATTCTGTTCTTTGGATCATAGTCCTAAAAATATTGAACAAAAGCTTAAAATATTCAACAGACCTTATATATACAGGTGTGTGCCTTTCCAAATCATGTCCAATCAATTGAATTTACCTCAATCAAGGTGTAGAAACATCTCAAGGATAATCAATGGAAACAGGATGCACCTGAGCTCAATTTCGAGTCTCGTATAAAAGGGTCTGAATGCTTATGTAAATACGTTTTTTAAATTTTTTTGTGCAAACATTTCTAAAAACCTGTTTTCGCTTTGTCATTATAGGGTGTTGTGGGTAAATAATTGTATCCATTGTAATGTCTTTCTGGAGGACAGTAGAGGATTCTATTTCATTGCTTCTAAATTCTAAAGCTACTCAATCTTATATCACCTTCACTGACACTGTAGGCTGTTAAGCAGCTTAGTGACTAGCTGAATAGAATTGAGAATTTAAACTCATCTTCTTCCTAAACACAGAAATGAAATAGAGAAGCAGCATTTGTGTTTACCAAGAAAACCCACTCCTCAATTAGCTAACATACATGTTTTAGAGCTTCATGGAAGTTACAGACCAATATGTTATGTTATAGTCAATGGTCTGTTCTATGTATATTCTATATAGACTGTTATATGGCTATTCTATATAGACTGTTCTATGTATATTCTATATAGACTGTTCTATGTCTATTCTATATAGACTGTTCTATGTCTATTCTATATAGACTGTTCTATGTCTATTCTATATAGACTGTTCTATGTATATTCTATATAGACTGTTCTATGTCTATTCTATATAGACTGTTCTATGTCTATTCTATATAGACTGTTCTATGTCTATTCTATATAGGCTGTTATATGGCTATTCTATATAGACTGTTCTATGTCTTTTCTATATAGACTGTTCTATGTATATTATTATGTGTTCCTAGTCTCCTAGTTGTGTGGAAGTCTTCTTTAGGTAATAGATAGGGGAATAGTCAGACTGTTGTGTTGTTGTGTACTTAACATGGTGGCACACACACACACACACACACACACACACTCACACACACACACACACACACACACTCACACTCACACTCACACACACTCACACACTCTCACACTCACACTCACTCACACACACACACACACACACACACACACACACACACACACACACACACACACACACACACACACACACACACACACATCCACTGTTAGAGGGTCAGGGTTACCTCCTGTCATTTATTCAATGGCCTTGTCCTTACTTAATCTCTCTCTCTCTCTCTCTCTCTCTCTCTCTCTCTCTCTCTCTCTCTCTCTCTCTCTCTCTCTCTCTCTCTCTCTCTCTCTCTCTCTCTCTCTCTCTCTCTCTCTCTCCCTCTCTCTCAGTTCTAACTCTTTCTGTTACTCTGTCTCCAACTCTCTCCCTCTCTCTCTGCCTCTCCTGAGAATGTTAATGTATTTTCATCTTTTAGGTTTTGATGGAAAAGGGAACAGTATCAAAAGGGTTTTTGTGTGTAATATATGTATTTTTATTTTTTTATTTTTACACCTGCCAACAAAACATATTTATTTGTACATGTGCACACACACACCTTTTAGTTGTTCTATGTGGTAAGTTAAAGCTTGGTCTCTATAGCCTGTATATGTTCACAACATGTTTCCTGCTCTGAGCTCAGTGTTGTTGTGTATTACATAGAGACAGAGAGATGGACAGAGAGATGGAGACACAAACGTGTTCTTGTTCGGTGCCCATGAATGAAAAACTTGGGGAGGGAGAGAGAGGAGGGAGGGAGAGAGAGGAGGGAGGGAGATGAGGGTTAGGATAAGAGAGATGGGGGAGAGGCCAAGTATTCCTAGGCCGTGCCTGTGGCTAAAAAGCAAGAGGAAGAGATTGTGTGAAAGGTTGATGTTTAGAGGAAGATATAGAGACAGTGATGGAGCTACGGTTAGAAGGAGAGAAGTGGGGAGATTGCTATGGTGAGATCTTGTTACAGACACACACACACAAGTACCTCAGGACACTCTGTGCAAGCTTGCCCTAGAGAGGAACACTTCCTGCTATCTCTCTCTCCTGCCTCCTCTCTCTCTCACTCTCTCTCTCTCTCCCCCCTCTCTCTCTATCTCTCTCTACCTCCCCTCTCTCTCTCTCTCTCCCCCCTCCCTCCTCTCTCTCTCTCCTCCCTCCTGTCTCTCTCTACTCCCTCCTGTCTCTCTCCTCCCTCCTGTCTCTCTCTCCATCCTCCTGTCTCTCTCTCCTCCCTCCTCTCTCCTCCCTCTTCTCTCTTCCTCCCTCCTCTCTCTCACTCCTTCCTTCCTCTCTCTCTCGTCCTCCCTCTCTCTTTTCCTCCACGTCTCTCTCAAGAAGATCAAGATATCATGGTTTTACCAAGTTCACTTCAGATTCTGACGTTTATATACGTCAAATTCGAACTTGCTCCAAAAGTCAAATTTCGAAGTTAAGAGTTAAGCTTTGGGATATGGTTAAAATAAAACAATGTGTGTCTACCACTGGGATTGAACCCGCGATCCTCAGATCTGAAGTCATGGGATTATTACTTACGCACGCACACACACACACACACACACACACATACACGCACGCACACACACAGACACACACACACATACACACACACACACACACACACACACAGACACACTCACATAGACACACACACACAGACACACACACAGACACACACAGACACATACACACACAGCCACACACAAACACAGACACAGACACAGACACACACACACACAGCCACACACACACACAGACACAGACACACACACACACATAGACACATACAAGACACGGACACACACAGACACAGACGCACACACACACACACACACACACACACACACACACACACACACACACACACACACACACACACACACACACACACACACACACAGAGAGACAGACACACAGACAGACAGACACACAGACAGACAGACACACACACACACACACACACAGACACACACACACACAGACACACACACACAAATACACACTCACATAAACACACACACGGTCATAACTGGAATCAAAGTGATGCAAATCAAACAGCCAATTAGGCCACAAACAAGTTTCCATGGGGATGAAATGGGGACATCTAATTGGTGGGATAAAAGGAAGCACACATCTGAGCAGGTCACCTGATTAGTCTCAGAAACAGACACACACACAAACAGACACACACACACACACACACACCATCTGTTAGAGACCTTAGGGGTTACACACACCATCTGTAAGAAATATACGCACAAGTTCAAACAGTGGGCTGCACACACACACACACACACACACACACACACACACACACACTTTTACATCAGTCGTTATGCTAGATACCATAAATAAGGCTTTGGTCACTGTGTTTAGTGGATTTTATTTTTCTTAGAGAGAAACAGTCTGTAACTGATATGATGTTTATTATATAATCAGTAGTCTGTAACTGATATGATGTTTATTATATAATCAGTAGTCTGTAACTGATATGATGTGTATTATATAATCAGTAGTCTGTAACTGATATGATGTTTATTATATAATCAGTAGTCTGTAACTGATATGATGTGTATTATATAATCAGTAGTCTGTAACTGATATGATGTTTATTATATAATCAGTAGTCTGTAACTGATATGATGTGTATTATATAATCAGTAGTCTGTAACTGATATGATGTTTATTATATAATCAGTAGTCTGTAACTGATATGATGTTTATTATATAATCAGTAGTCTGTAACTGATATGATGTTTATTATATAATCAGTAGTCTGTAACTGATATGATGTTTATTATATAATCAGTAGTCTGTAACTGATATGATGTTTATTATATAATCAGTAGTCTGTAACTGATATGATGTTTATTATATAATCAGTAGTCTGTAACTGATATACACACACATACATAGGCGCACACACACAGACACACAGACAGACACACATACACAGGCACACAGCCTGTTAGCATACCAGAAGCATATTTTATGATCCAGAGAAAATGAAAAGCAATATTAATTATACAGAACTGTACACAGAGGGATGGCCACAGGGATGAGAGAGAGAGAGAGAGAGAGAGAGAGAGAGAGAGAGAGAGAGAGAGAGAGAGAGAGAGAGAGAGAGAGAGAGAGAGAGAGAGAGAGAGAGAGAGAGAGAGAGAGAGAGAGAGAGAGAGAGAGAGAGAGAGAGAGAGAGAGAGAGAGAGAGAGAGAGAGAGAGAGAGAGAGAGAGAGAGAGAGAGAGAGAGTTTCCCTGTGTCAGAGGAGTGATTGAGTGATACTGTGTCAGGAAGAAGAGAGGATGAGAAATGCCTGGGAGGAGGGTTCAGTGTCCTCCTTTAGGGGAGGAGTTAAAGGGTTCAGTGTCCTCCTTTAGCGTGTGGTCCCAGTAGAACACCCCCTCTGTGTCCCCAAGCCTCTCTCTGTTACACACTGAGGCCATTGTCACAACGACCAGTGTTGCGCTGCAAGACGTTTTTCCTGTACTGCGTCTGTCACAGGGATGACACACTGACACTCTGTGAGACGTATTAACCCACCCACACACACCCCTAACCCCATCCTGGGTAGAATGTGTGTGTGAGACGTATTAACCCACCCACACACACCCCTAACCCCATCCTGGGTAGAATGTGTGTGTGAGACGTATTAACCCACACACCCCTAACCCCATCCTGGGTAGAATGTGTGTGTGAGACGTATTAACTCACCCACACACACACCCCTAACCCCATCCTGGGTAGAATGTGTGTGTGAGACGTATTAACCCACACACACACACACCCCTAACCCCATCCTGGGTAGAATGTGTGTGTGGTGACTTAATGTGCTAGTCTCACAGAGTGTGTGTGTGTGTGTGTGTGTGTGTGTGTGTGTGTGTGTGTGTGTGTGTGTGTGTGTGTGTGTGCTGACGTGTAGTCTGTGCTTCTGCATCTGTATCTGTGAGACGTAGTGTGTGTGTTATACAGAGTGTGTGTGTTATGCAGAGTGTGTGTGTTATACAGAGTGTGTGTGTTATACAGAGTGTGTGTGTTATGCAGAGTGTGTGGGTTTGACAGCAGTGTGTGTGTTATACAGAGTGTGTGTTATGCAGTGTGTGTGTGTTATGCAGAGTGTGTGGGTTTGACAGCAGTGTGTGTGTTATACAGAGTGTGTGTGTTATACAGAGTGTGTGTGTTATGCAGAGTGTGTGGGTT
>JAKYLM010000062.1:70000-75000 GCA_023634145.1 Thymallus thymallus
TTCAACTCAGTTCATTATACAGTCATTGTGTGTGTGTGGGGGGGTTGCTTTTCACTCACACCAGCTTGTGGTGTATGTGTGTGTCTGCTTGTGTGCGTATGTACGTGGTGGATCAGTGTGTGTGTGTCTGACTAATAGATGCCAGGCTGTGCCCAGTCCTCTTCCATTGTTCATTAAGAGAGTCACCAGTACAGAGAGACAATAGCTGGTCTGTTGCCTGGGGCCAGGGGTCGGGGGTCAGGGGTCAGAGGTCAGGGCTCAGTATATAAGGACAATAAAGAGAGCTGGTCAAACACAGGGTGATTGTCAGATACAGAGAGACACACACTCCCCACCTCCCCTGGTTAAAGACAGAGAGACACACACTCCCCACCTCCCCTGGTTAAAGACAGAGAGACACACACTCCCCACCTCCCCTGGTTAAAGACAGAGAGACACACACTCCCCACCTCCCCTGGTTAAAGACAGAGAGACACACACACTCCCCACCTCCCCTGGTTAAAGACAGAGAGACACACACTCCCCACCTCCCCTGGTTAAAGACAGAGAGACACACACACCATCCCTCCATCATTCCCCCACCCATCCATCCCTCCATCCACCCCTCCATCATTCCCCCACCCATCCATCCATCCCTCCATCCACCCATCCATCCCTCCATCATTCCCCCATCCATCCCTCCATCCACCCATCCATCCACCCATCCATCCCTCCATCATTCCCCCATCCACCCATCCATCCACCCATCCATCCCTCCATCCACCCCTCCATCATTCCCCCATCCATCCATCCATCCATCCCTCCATCCACCCATCCATCCCTCCATCATTCCCCCATCCATCCCTCCATCCACCCATCCATCCATCCATCCATCCCTCCATCCCTCCATCCCTCCATCCATCCATCCATCCATCCATCATTCCCCCATCCATCCCTCCCTCCCTCCCTCCCTCCCTCCCTCCCTCTCTCCATCCCTCCCTCCCTCCCTCCCTCCCTCCCTCCCTCCCTCCCTCCCTCCCTCCCTCCCTCCCTCCCTCCCTCCCTCTCTCCATCCCTCCCTCCCTCCCTCCCTCCCTCTCTCCATGCTCTTTTGTTTCCCTCTATAGCTGGACATCATAACCACACAAAGAGAGGGTTGGATGATCCACAAACTCTTGTCTCAGTGTGTGAATACAGTGATTTGGTGTAATTGTGTTCATTGTGTGGCTGCAGGCATACAATGTACAGATAGGAGAAAGGAAGAGCTTAGAGCGTCTGTGTGTGGGAGGGAGGGAGGGAGGGGGAGGGTTTAAGTGTGTGTGTTCTGCCTAGCTAAATGATAATGATGTCGCTTGTCACTGTGAATGAGATCGGGGATGCAGCCTTCACACACATACTGTAGAAATGCATAAACACAGTTCCTATCGTATCTACAGGACAGTGTTTATACTGCAGTAGCTTCAGCAGTAGTATTAGTATCACATTTATTTATAAAGCCCGTTTTACATCAGCCGATGTCACAAAGTGCTGTACAGAAACCCAGCCTAAAACAGCAAGCAATGCAGATGTAGAGGCACGGTGGCTGGAAAAACTCCCTAGAAAGGAAGAAACCTAGAGAGGAACCAGGCTCTGAGGGGTAGCCAGTCCTCTTCTGGCTGTGCCGGGTGGAGATTATAACAATTAATTGCCATTAAGGCAATGAGAGAGAGAGAGAGAGAGAGAGAGAGAGAGAGAGATGAAAACAGCAGGTCTGGGACAGGGTGGCACTTCCAATGAACAGGTCAGGGTTCCATAACCGCAGGCAGAAGAGTTGAAACCGGTGCAGCAGCACGACCAGGTGGACTGGGGACAGCTAGGAGTCATCAGGGCAGGTGGTCCTGAAGCATGGTCCTCCGGGTAGGCTCAGGTCCTCCGGGAGAGGAGGTAGAGTGGGAGAGAGAGAGAATTAGAGGGAGCATACTTAAATTCACACAAGACACTGGATAATAACATCAGATTTAACAAACTGACCCTAGCCCCCCGGCACATAGACTATTGCAGCATAGATACTGGAGGCTGAGACAGGGGGGTCGGGAGACACTGTGGCTCCCTCCGACAATACCCCCGACAATACCCCCAGACAGGGCCAACCAGGCAGGATATAACCCCACCCACTCTGCCAAGCACAGCCCCTACAGCAATAGTCCCTGTTCATAGTAGTGTGTATGAACAGGGACTGACTGAACAGACAGTATCAGACTGATCAGATGAGGTAGCGTTGCTGCAGCCAGTGTTCCAACTGCTGCTACCCTCCAACACAACACAGGGCTAGGGTCTATGTCTGTCTGCTACCCTCCAACACAACACAGGGCTAGGGTCTATGTCTGTCTGCTACCCTCCAACACAACACAGGGCTAGGGTCTATGTCTGTCTGCTACCCTCCAACACAACACAGGGCTAGGGTCTATGTCTGTCTGCGTCTCAAATGGCACAGGTAGTCTAGCGGTTAGAGCGTGGGGTCAGTAACCGAAAGGTCACCGGTTCGAATACCCGAACCAACAAGGTGAAAAGCCTGTCCATGTGTCCTTGAGCAAGGCACTTAACCCTCATTTGCTCCAGGGGCTGACCCTGTAGGTCATCTGTAAGAATTTGTTCTTAACTGACTTGCCAAGTTAAATAAAGATTAAATAAATAAATATTTAGTGCCAGTTTTCCAACTGCTGCTACCCTCCAACACGGACTCTCTGTCTGTCTACGTCTCAAGTCAAAGTAGTGCACTATATAGGGAATATGGTGCCATTTGGGACTTACAACCTCTCTCCCCCTCTCTCTCTCTCTCTCTCTCTCTCTCTCTCTCCCCCTCTCTCTCTCTCTCTCTCTCTCTCCCCCTCTCTGTTTCTCTCTCCCCCTCTCTCTTTCTCTCTGCTCGCTCTGTCAACGTTGTGGTGTAATTTAGAACATGAGGTGTGTGTTGATCTCTTTCTTTCTTTATTCGTTTATTCACACTTTCCATCTCTCACCTTTCACCTCCACTTTCACCCTCTTATTCTGTCATTATCTTTAACCTCTCTCTCTGTTTCTCTCTCTCTCTCTCTCTCTCTCTCTCTCTCTCTGTTTCTCTTTCTCTCTCTCTCTCTGTTTCTCTCTCTCTCTCTCACTCTCTCTCTGTTTCTCTATCTCTCTCTCTCTCTCTCTCTCTCTCTCTCTCTCTCCACTAGCAGGTGATGTTGAGAGTGCTCAGCAGAATCTGACTACCAGGACAGTCTGTGAGAGGAATAATAAACACTATGCAGCACTGCAGAGAGACAGAGAGAGAGAGAGAGAGAGAGAGAGAGAGAGAGAGAGTTAGAAAGAAATCGAGAGGAGTGAAAGAGGTGATACAGAGAGCAAGAGAAAATGGGATTGAAAAGGAGAGGGGGAAGAGGAAAGTACTAGTCATCACCATAGGTCTGTATTCTCTCTGCATACATACTAGTCATCACCATAGGTCTGTATTCTCTCAGCATACATACTAGTCATCAACAAATAAAAAATATATTTTAGATTTTAGATTTTTCAAAGTAGCCACACTTTGCCTTGATGACACTTGACATTCTCTCAACCAGCTTCACCTGGAATGGTTTTCCAACAGTCTTGAAGGAGTTCCCACATATGCTGAGCACTTGTTGGCTGCTTTTCCTTCCTTCATCCCAAACCATCTCAATTGGGTTGAGGTCAGGTGATTGTGGAGGCCAGGTCATCTGATGCAGCACTCCATCACTCTCCTTCTTGGTCAAATAGCACTTACACAGCCTGGAGGTGTGTTGGGTCATTTTCCTGGTGGAAAACAAATGATAGTCCCACCAAGCGCAAACCAGATGGGATGACGTATCACTGCAGAATGCTGTGGTAGCCATGATGGTTTAGTAAATTCTAAATAAATCACTGACAGTGTCACCAGCAAAGCACCTCCACATCATCACACATCCTCCTCCATGCTTCACGGTGGGAACCACTCATTCGGAGATCATCTGTTCATCTACTCTGCGTCTCACAAAGACACAGTAGTTGGAACCAAAAATCTCAAATGTGGACTCATCAGACCAAAGGACAGATTTCCACTGGTCTAATGTCCATTGCTTGTGTTTCTTGGCCCAAGCAAGTCTCTTCTTCTTATTGGTGTCCTTTAGTAGTGGTTTCTTTGCAGCAATTCGACCATGAACGCCTGATTCACACAGTCTCCTCTGAACAGTAGATGTTGAGATGTGTCTGCTACTTGAACTGTGTGAAGCATTTATTTAGGCTGCAATTTCTGAGGCTGGTAACTCTAATGAACTTATCCTCTGCAGCAGAGGTAACTCTGGGTCTTCCTTTCCTGTGACGGTCCTCATGAGAGCCAGTTTCATCATAGCGCTTGATGGGTTTTGTGACTGCACTTGAAGAAACTTTCAAAGTTCTTGACATTTTCCGGATTGACTGACCTTCCTGCCATAATATGGACTTGGTCTTTTACCAAATAGGTCTATCTTCTGTATACCACCCCTACCTTGTCACAACACAACTGATTGTCTCAAACGCATTAAGAAGGATAGAAATTATACAAATTAATTTTTAACAAGTCACACCTGTTAATTGAAATGCATTCCAGGTGACTACCTCATGAAGCTGGTTGAGAGAATGCCAAGAGTGTGCAAAGCTGTCATCAAGGCAAAGGGTGGCTACTTTAAAGAATCTCAAATATGAAATATATTTATAGTTGTTAAACACTTTTTTGGTTTCTACATGATTCCATATGTGTTATTTCATAGTTTTGATGTCTTCACTATCATTCTACAATGTAGAAAATAGTAAAAATAAAGAACCCTGGAATGAGTAGGAGTGTCCTAACTTTTGACTGGTACTGTATATAAATCTAACACTTTGATATTGTGTGTGTGTGTGCAGAGCTGCAGCTTAGATCCGTTACTCTCTCATCCCACTAGATATTTGTAGTTGTGGTTTATGCATAAAATACATCCTCTTTGATTAATATGTAGCAAGGAAATAACACACATACACACACA
>JAKYLM010000062.1:80000-102500 GCA_023634145.1 Thymallus thymallus
GCGCAGGGTTTAATTACAGACAACTGCACTTATTGCACATTCGATATACTAAAAGCAATGAGAAAAGGTGCAACTGGCAGGATACTAATATGCATTCCTGAGTGAATGCCTACGTCCAATAATTACTTACAATATTGCATGTGATATAATATAACAACTGTACATGAGTATGTATATACAGACCTGTATGAATAAATAGGTCCTGAGTGGATGAGTGCTGACGGACCAGAGTTACTCACGGATGGATGCATAATTGTTAAACTAGGTCCTAGCACCCCAACAGTTCCAGATCTATGTTGCCGACGGCACGGCACCCCGGTGAGGCATTATACAGTCTCATAGCCGCCGGCAGGAAGGACCTCCTGTAGCGCTCTCTGGCACACCGTGGTGGGATCAGTCTGTGACTGAAAGTGCTCCTCTGCGTCATAACCATAGCGTGCAGAGGGTGGGTGACGTTGTCCATGATGGCCAGCAGTTTGGCCAGGATCCGTCTCTCCGCCACCTCCTCTAGAGTGTCAAGGCTCATCCCCAGGACAGAGCTAGCCTTCCTGATCAGCTTATTTACCCGAGAAGCATCACCGGCTTTGATGTTTGCTCCCCAGCACACCACTGCAAAAAAGATGGCACTGGCCACCACAGACTGGTAGAAGGTATGCAGTAGTTTACTGCACACGTTGAAGGACCTGAGCCTCCTCAGAAAGTAGAGTCGGCTCTGGCCCTTTTGGTACAGGGCCCCGGTGTTACCAGCCCATTCCAGTCTGTTGTCCATATGGACACCCAGGAACTTGTATGACTCAACCATTTCCACATCCATCCCCTTTATAGGGACTGCAGTCAGTTGTGCCTTGGTTCTCCTGAAGTCCACCACCATCTCCTTAGTTTTGCTGATGTTGAGCTGAAGGTGGTTCTGCTCACACCACAACACAAAGTCACTGATTGTGCTCCTGTACTCCTCCTCCTGCCCACCCCTGATGCACCCTACAATAGCAGAGTCATCCGAGAACTTCTGTAGGTGGCATGTTTCAGAGTTATATCTGAAGTCTGAGGTGTAGAGGGTGAACAGGAAGGGGGACAGGACCGTACCCTGGGGGGCCCCTGTGTTGCTAACTGCCCGTTCTGACACACAGCTCTGTAGTCGCACAAATTGTGGCCTACCGGTCAGGTAGTCCGTGACCCAGGAGACTAAGGGTGCTTCCACTTTCATCCTCCTCATCTTCTCACCCAGTAGCAGGGGCTGAATGGTATTGAAGGCACTGGAGAAGTCAAAAAACATGACCCTCACAGTGCAACCTGCATTGTCCAGGTGAGAGTAGGCCCTCTGCAGAAGGTAGATGATTGCATCATCCACCCCAATGTTGCGCTGGTATGCAAACTGCAGGGGGTCCATTGATGAACACACCAGGGGTCTGAGGTGAGCGAGGACTAACCTTTCCAGGGTCTTCATGATGTGGGATGTTAGCGCTACAGGTCTGAAGTCATTCAGGACAGTGGGGTGTGCCTTCTTGGGCACTGGGACGAGGCAGGATGTTTTCCACAGCACAGGGACCCTTTCTAGGCTCAGGCTAAGGTTGAAAAGACGCTGGAGTATTCCACACAGTTGGTCAGCACAGACCCTCAGCACCCTTGGGCTGATGCCATCAGGGCCCGCCGCTTTCCACTGGTGTAGTCTCTCCAGCTCTCTCTTCACTTGGTTGGTGGTGAAAGCCAGCCCAGGTGGGGAGGTGGGGGGAAGGGGGGTGTTGAGGATCAGTCCAGGGGGGGCAGGGGCGGAGGTGGGGTCACTGATTGTCTCAGCAGAGGTGCTGTGAGCAAAGTGGGGGTGGGATAGCCGTGAGGGTGTGTGGTCTGGGGAGCTGGAGGGGAGGTGGACAGGGCCAGTATCGAACCTGTTAAAAAATTGGTTCAGCTCATTGGCTCTGTCCTGGGTCCCCTCCGTCTGCCCACTGTTTGACTTTTTGAAGCCAGTGATATTTCTCATACCCTTCCACACCTCTCTCACCTGGCTCTGCCTCAGCTTGTCCTCCATCTTTTCCTTATACACTCTCTTCCCCTCAGCAATCCGCAACTTCAGCTCCCTCTGGACGCATTTCAATTTGTCCTTGTCCTTCTCCTTGAAGGCCCTCTTCTTCTCATTCAGCAGGGCCTTCAGGTCGCTGGTGACCCAGGGTTTATTGTTTGGGAAACAGCGTACCTTCCTGGTGGGTACAGTGTTGTCTACACAAAAATTAATATAGTCTGTTATGCAGTCAGTGAGTCCATCGATGTCCTCCCCATGAGCCTCACAGAGCACATCCCAGTCTGTTGTTTCAAAGCAGTCCTGTAGGGCCTCATTCGCCTCTGGGGACCATCTCCTAATAGTCCTGGTGGTAGCAGGCTGCTGTTGGACCATAGGCCTGTAGAGTGGGGTGAGGTGGACAAGGTTGTGATCCGATCTACCGAGGGGAGGGAGTGCAGTGGAGTTGTATGCATCCTTCACATTAGCATATAACAAGTCCAGAGTTTTATTATTCCTGGTTGGGCACTTCACGAACTGTTTGAACGTGGGCAGCGTTGAAGAGAGAGATGCATGGTTAAAATCCCCCGAAATGGCAAAAAAAGCACTGGGATGCGCTGTCTGTAACCTCGCGATAACAGAGTGGATGACGTCACACGCTGCGTTTGCGTCAGCAGAGGGCGGGATGTAAACAATAACAGCAATGGCCGCCGTGAATTCCCTCGGCAAATAGTAGGGTCTCAGGCTAACGGCTAGCAGTTCAATGTCCGGGCTACAAAACTGTTCCTTAAGAGTAATATGGTTCGGATGACACCATCTGTTGTTAACTAATAAAGCCAGCCCACCACCCTTACTCTTACCGGAAGAGACGCGATCCCTGTCCGCTGTGATGGTCTGGAAACCGTCGATAGTGACGTTCTGTATGGGGATGTTACCGTTCAGCCAAGTCTCAGTAAAACACATTAGGCTCGTTTCCCGATAAATCCTTTGTCCACGAACAAGTCCCGCCAACTCATCCATCTTGTTATGTAGACACCTAACATTGCCCATAATAATAGATGGTATAGCCGGCTTGTACTTGAACCTCCGCTTTGCCTTACATTTCAATCCCGCCCTGCATCCACGGCGTCGTCTTTTCAATTCGTCCGGAATATCAAACTTTTCCCTGGGGAGCAGCAGCGCTGCGTGTGCTAAATCCAGGAGCTGTAGAACAACACACACCTATAGAACCTATAGAACAACACACACACCTATAGAACAACACACACCTATAGAACAACACAAACCTATAGAACAACATGAACACACTTTCAGAGCAACAACACAACCACACAGTCTGCAGGTCAACATATAAGTCAACCTACTACACAGACATCAAAGAGAAAAATGCAATTATTCAATACACCCTCAAACACCCTCAAACACCCTCAACACCCTCAAACACCCTCAACACAATATTAAAATAGCACTCAGTCTGTATAAAAGACAGTCCATTGAAATGGAGCGCGCTGGGAAGGACACTCCAAACACAGTTAAAATACCAACAGCTGTGTTGAAATACCAACAGCTACTATGAAACATGCTCTTACGCTGTAGATTATATAAGTTGTTGTATTTTCCATTTCTCTCCCTCGCTTTCTCGCTCTTCTTTTTGCTCTACCTGCCTCCCTCTCTTTGTTTCTTTCTCTCTCTCTGAGGCCTTGACAGAGTCATCCATCCTTCTGTTCATGGTGGTTGTTTTTCCTCATTTGGAAGAAAGAATGCTCCAATGCACATCTCTCTCTCTCTCTCTCCATTTTATTGGCATGACGCAACAATAATTAATTTCTGAACTTATTTGTTTTGGTTTCTTTGTATGTATGGATTACTTGGGTTGTTACCAACATCTGGTGAAACTTTCATGTCAATAGCACCTTTGGAAATATATTTACTGAGAAAAATGGTGACATGTTCAATATTTATTTCACCCGCTGTAAATATGGGTTGTATTTACAATGGTGTTTGTTCTTCACTGGTTGCCCTTTTCTTGTGACAACAGGTCACAGATCTTGCTGCTGTGATGGAACACTGTGGTATTTCACCCAGTAGATATGGGAGTTTATCAAAATTGGGTTTGTTTTCAAATTCTTTGTGGATCTGTGTAATCTGAGGGAAATATGTGTCTCTAATATGGTCATACATTTGGTAGGAGGTTAGGAAGTGCAGCTCAGTTTCCACCTCATTTTGTGGGCAGTGTGCACACAGCCTGTCTTCTCTTGAGAGCCAGGTCAGCCTACGGCTGCCTTTCTCAATAGCAAGGCTATGCTCACTGAGTCTGTACATAGTCAAAGGTTTCCTTAAGTTTGGGTCAGTCATAGTGGTCAGGTATTCTGCCTCTGTGTTCTCTCTGTTTAGGGCCAAATAGCATTCTAGTTTGCCAGGTTTTTTTGTTAATTCTTTCCAATGTGTAAATATCTTTTTGTTTTCTCATGATTTGGTTGGGTCTAATTTAGGTGGTTGTAGAATTTAACAGCTCTTTTCTGGATTTTGATAATTAGCGGGTATCAGCCTAATTCTCGCTCTCTCTCTAAACCAATAGTACATTGTTGTATATTACAGATGTATTCAACCCAATATAATCTGTAATTCCTAAACCCATATTAACAGATTATCTTCTTCTAACCCCTCCCCTGCCACTGTAGATGCCACACAGCTCTGAGTCTAGACATCTTTGAGTCTATATTAGATTTGAACAGTAGTTCTCCCTCTCTCAATGACCTATGGTTGTTGCTGTGTGTTATTACCAATATGATGACAGTTTTATGCTTTATGCCATAGGTTTTAAATTTCATGTTGACATATTGTCACTCTCTCTCCCTCCACTTAACTGTAGATTCCAGACAGCTGAAATACATTTAATTCTGAATTATATTCTTAACAATATCTCTCTGTCCCCCCTCTCTCCCTCTCCCTCTCTCTCTCCCCTCTCTCCCTCTCTCTCCTCCTTCTCTCTCTCTCTCTCTCCCCCCTTTCTCTCTCCTCTCTCTCTCTCTCCCCCCTTCCCTCTCCTCCCTCTCTCTCTCCCCCCTTCCCCCTCTCTCTCTCCCCCTCTCTCTCTCCCACTTTCTCTCTCTCCCCCTCTCTCTCTCCCCCCCCCCCCTCTCTCTCTCCCCCCCTCTCTCTCTTTCGCTCTCTCTCTCTTCTCCTCTCTCTCTCTCTCCCCTCTCTCCCTATGTTTCTCCCATCCACCTGTTTTCTTCCTCTCTCTCTCTCCAGATGCCAGACAGCTCCCAGACGTAGCCTTGACAGGGAAGTGTACTAGGGAGTGTGATGAATTCGGACACTCAGACACCTGTTGGATGCCTGCTTCTGTCCATCCGTCGCCTCGGCAACACCAGCGCCAGCGCCACGTCAGCGAGCCGCCCCGCCTGTCCACCTTTGCCTCCCCCGGCAACGACAACAACAACAACCATGACGACGATGATGAGGAAGATAGTGACAGCGAGAGCGCCGGCAGCGCTGGGAGTTCTGAACCAGGCGTGGTCAGCGTGGGAGTCGGCGGAAGAGGTCAGAGGTTCCAGTTAGCCAATGGGGATCCCCTCGGCAGCCTGGTGGGCAGAGACAAGATGAACCGCAACATGGGCGACCACAACCGGAACCTACTCAACCGGAAGATGACTTCGGCGTCGTACGACACGTTCAGCTCCCCCGGGTTCGGGAGACGCCATCTCGAGGAGGATGGGGTGGGTCAGGGTAGGGTCAACTCTCCGGAGGTTATACCATTAACGAGGACCGGGGACTACAAGACCACGTCGTGCCTCACGCTGTCCCGTAGAGAGGTCTACCTGTAAGAGCAGGGCGGATGGATCAGTCCACTGCTGCTGCACCCCTTTTCTGATGGAATGGAACATTCCATCCCTGTTAGTTCCACTTCTTGACACTGGAATGGCATGGTCCATTTCTGTTGTAGTTTTTGTTGAGAATTTTGACCAGCTGTGAATAAATAATAATAATAATAATAATAATAATAATAATAATAACAACACCTCAAGAATAGAGGGTTTTGGTTTGTTTTGTTAAGACCAGGATACAGACACCACAAAACTACAAAACCACAAAACTACAAAACTACAAAACCACAAAACTACAAAACTACAAAACTACAAAACCACACTGGGACCTTAAACTCAAAGAAGACAAGACTATAAGGTGTAAATAAAAAAGAGAAATGGTGTTAATTAACTCAACGCCAAAAAAACAACGATTAATCAAATCTGAACTTTTGGATGCTAAATACATCCTATTTATATGGATGGTGAGGAGGGAGATGAATCAATGGATCGCCTTTGGAAAAAAGAGAGAGCAGTTGCTGCTCTGGAGTCACGTACTGACTGAATTAATCTAATCTAAACTCTGGGTAGAAGTTACTGTGAAACACAGATCTAGGATCAGTTTACTCTCCCCTGAATCCAAACCAGAAGTATTACAGGGAGCAACACAATACAGACCTTAAATCAGTGTTAACTTCTTTCTTCTCTTTTTTATACTCTTTAAAGTTAATCAGATGCATGTCTAACCTCCCGCCACCGGGGGAACTGTGGGGAGAGATACTAACCTCCCGCCACCGGGGGAACTGTGGGGAGAGATACTAACCTCCCGCCACCGGGGGAACTGTGGGGAGAGATACTGACCTCCCGCCACCGGGGGAACTGTGGGGAGAGATACTAACCTCCCGCCACCGGGGGAACTGTGGGGAGAGATACTAACCTCCCGCCACCGGGGGAACTGTGGGGAGAGATACTAACCTCCCGCCATCAGGGGAGCTGTGGGGAGAGAGGAGAGCAATAGAGGAACTGGGCCTGACGCCATACATGCCTCAGGACCTATGGGAACACTCGCTGAGGTGATCGGACAGATCTGAATCTGACATACTGGCGAACCCGATGATGGGACGCCATGGAGATTTAACCAATCAAACGATAGGACCATTGAGCTGTCGTTATAAAAGGAATTTCAATCAAATGTGATTTAAACCTAACCCACCAATCATATGGCATTATTGGGAAGTAGCATTGAGATATTAACCAACCATACAACGAGGATTATCAGAATCTAACCAATCACAGACAATATATTTTGAGTAACAACCAATCGGATTCTTTGGCAAAGACAAGGACTTACGAAAAGATAACTGATTGAAAAAAACATCAGGTATTTTTGAAACAATGCATAAAGACTAGGAGGGATACCAACAAACACCATGGGACATTTTACAGATATGAGCTAGAATCTCTCGGAATACAAGGTCCAACGTATTCCAGCGTTTCTAATGAAAAATCACACTTCCTCTATATTTCTGCCTTCTCTTGCTGAGACTAGGGAAACTACGTTCTGTTAACCTTCCAAAAAAAATCCTGGTTGGAGGATTCCGGATTTCCTACCTATTCTGGGAATCTTCTTACTGGGATTTTTCTGAAAAACCTGGGGATTTTGGGAAACTTTGCAGAAATGTGCTGTAGATATGTATCGTTTAGACTGGCAGTGTTACAGCACTGTCATCCATTCATTAAGACCATCACTCTACCATGCTGAAGACCAGTCACTCTCACACACACTGTAGTGAAACATATACACACACACACACACACACACACACACACACACACACACACACACACACACACACACACACACACACACACACACACACACACACACACACACACACAATGTAGTTAAACATACACACACACACACACACACACACACACACACACACACACACACACACTGTAGTGAAACATATACACACACACACACACACACAATGTGGTGAAACATATACACACACACACACACACACACACACACACAATGTAGTGAAACATATACACACACACACACACACACACACACACAATGTAGTGAAACATATACACACACACACACACACACATACATACACACACACACACACACAATGTAGTGAAACATATACACACAGACACACACACACACAGACACAGAAATAATGTCTATATGTTTTAACCCTACTTTAACATATTGCCTCTGAAAGCTTTTTGCTCCTCCTCTTAAACCCATTTCTGTAAACATTATTAAAATAATGATTCACCTTTCAAGACATTAAAGGGAGGTTTGAGTCTATATACCGACTTTACATTAAAGGGATATTTAAAATATTCCTCTAACTGTACGTAGTAATTCATAGAACAAACCAAATCTTCTGGAAAAAAAAATTCTAACTCTTCTGCATGAAATAAAAACGGATAAATGCTAATTAGGTTTTTTGAAAACCAGACGCCTTCTTTTTGGAGATATTATGCCTCTTTGAAAATGTGTGTGTATGTGTGTATGTATGTATGTGTGTTTGTGTGTGTGTGTGTGTGTGTGTGTGTGTATGTGAGGGAGGGAGAAGTGATTAGAGTGAGACAGGAAGAGCATCAGTGTGTGAAGTTGTATCCTTGTAATTGACGAGGAGAGGAAGAGAGAGAAACCTTCATCCCTGGGTGAGGTTATTTGATCCCTGGGTGAGGTTATTTGATCCCTGGGTGAGGTTATTTGATCCCTGGGTGAGGTTATTTGATCCCTGGGTGAGGTTATTTGCTCCCTGGGTGAGGTTATTTGATCCCTGGGTGAGGTTATTTGATCCCTGGGTGAGGTTATTTGATCCCTGGGTGAGGTTATTTGCTCCCTGGGTGAGGTTATTTGCTCCCTGGGTGAGGTTATTTGATCCCTGGGTGAGGTTATTTGATCCCTGGGTGAGGTTATTTGATCCCTGGGTGAGGTTATTTGATCCCTGGGTGAGGTTATTTGATCCCTGGGTGAGGTTATTTGATCCCTGGGTGAGGTTATTTGATCCCTGGGTGAGGTTATTTGATCCCTGGGTGAGGTTATTTGATCCCTGGGTGAGGTTATTTGCTCCCTGGGTGAGGTATTTGCTCCCTGGGTGAGGTTATTTGATCCCTGGGTGAGGTTATTTGCTCCCTGGGTGAGGTTATTTGATCCCTGGGTGAGGTTATTTGATCCCTGGGTGAGGTTATTTGATCCCTGGGTGAGGTTATTTGCTCCCTGGGTGAGGTTATTTGCTCCCTGGGTGAGGTTATTTGCTCCCTGGGTGAGGTTATTTGCTCCCTGGGTGAGGTTATTTGATCCCTGGGTGAGGTTATTTGCTCCCTGGGTGAGGTTATTTGATCCCTGGGTGAGGTTATTTGCTGGAGTAATTGAGAAAAAATGAGAAACGCCTCACGTTGAAAGGATGCTTGGAGGACGGTAGAGTCCAGGGGCTGCATCTCAATAGTCTAAAGTAGCATCCTCTCCTTTCTAAAAGGAAGCCAGGGGCTGCACCTCAAGTCTAAAGAAATACCATTGAGACACACCCCATATAACCAGTGACTATAACTGTAGTTCCACACTAACCAACTCTCAGGTAAGACGTGTCACAATGTGAACACTATGTAGTTTGTAAAGTAACCCACCGGGTTTCTACATGAAAACAACCATGAACGCTCCCATATAATTAGAATGTAGTTCTAATCCAATGGTTGCTCCTCTCTCTCTCTCTTCACTCTACCCTGTGGCCATTCTATGGTGTCAGTACACTGACTTTAGTTGGACACACTTACCTTCTCACCCACTCCTCCCTCTAACCTCCACCCCCCTCACACTCCTGTCTCCAAACCTGCTGTCTCTGAAGCTCTGTGATTGGTGGACTCATCGGTGCACTGATGTTACAATGGACGGAATTTCCGTGTGGGTTCTAGTTCCAGAACGTTGGGTTCCAAGCCGGAATGCTCGAAGGCGATTGGTCTATCTATGCCATAATACTACCGGGTTTTCTAGCTCACCTTAAAGCCACTGACATTCAGAACATACTATGTAGTGACCATGACCACACAGTCCCTGGAAATATGGAAATACTGGAGCCGGATTACAACCCCCAGGAACCCTAACAGGCCAGGAGAACATTACTACAAGAGACTCTGAAAACAATGATTTGTGTTTCTTACAAGACAGATCTTTTCTTCTGGGGCGTCAAACTGCTGTTTTAATGCAGTCTCGTACTACCATCCTACCCTCCTACCATCCTACCCTCCTACCCTCCTACCCTACTACCATACTACCCTACTACCATCCTACCCTCCTACCCTCCTACCATCCTACCCTCCTACCATCCTACCCTCCTACCATACTACCCTCCTACCCTACTACCCTACAACCCTACTATTTTCCTACCCTACTACCATCCTACCCTCCTACCCTACTACCATCCTACCCTACTACCATACTACCCTACTACCATACTACCCTACTACCCTACTATTCTCCTACCCTTCTACCATACTACCATCCTACCCTCCTACCATACTACCCTACTACCCTACTACCATACTACCCTACTACCATACTACCCTACTACCCTACTATTCTCCTACCCTTCTACCATCCTACCATCCTACCCTCCTACCCTACTACCATCCTACCCTACTACCATACTACCCTACTACCATACTACCCTACTACCCTACTATTCTGCTACCCTTCTACCATACTACCATCCTACCCTCCTACCCTACTACCATACTACCCTACTACCCTACTATTCTCCTACCCTACTACCATACTACCCTACTACCATACTACCCTCCTACCCTACTACCCTACTATTCCTCTACCCTACTACCATCCTACCCTACTACCATACTACCCTACTACCATACTACCCTCCTACCCTACTACCCTACTATTCTCCTACCCTACTACCATACTACCCTACTACCATACTACCCTCCTACCCTACTACCCTACTATTCTCCTACCCTACTACCATCCTACCCTACTACCATACCACCCTACTACCATACTACCTCCTACCATACTACCCTCCTACCCTTCTACCATACTAACCTACCCTCCTACCTTTCTACCCCCTACCATACTACCCTCCTACACTCCTACCCTACTACCATCCTACCCTACTACCATCCTACCCTACTATTCTGCTACCCTTCTACCATACTACCATCCTACCCTCCTACCCTACTACCATACTACCCTACTACCCTACTATTCTCCTACCCTACTACCATACTACCCTACTACCATACTACCCTCCTACCCTACTACCCTACTATTCCTCTACCCTACTACCATCCTACCCTACTACCATACTACCCTACTACCATACTACCCTCCTACCCTACTACCCTACTATTCTCCTACCCTACTACCATACTACCCTACTACCATACTACCCTCCTACCCTACTACCCTACTATTCTCCTACCCTACTACCATCCTACCCTACTACCATACCACCCTACTACCATACTACCTCCTACCATACTACCCTCCTACCCTTCTACCATACTAACCTACCCTCCTACCTTTCTACCCCCTACCATACTACCCTCCTACACTCCTACCCTACTACCATCCTACCCTACTACCATCCTACCCTACTACCATACTACCCTACTACCATACTACCCTCCTACCTTCCTACCATACTACCCTCCTACCATACTACCCTCCTACCATACTACCCTACTACCCTCCTACCCCCTACCATACTACCCTACTACCCTACTACCCTCCTACCATACTACCCTCCTACCATACTACTCTACTACCATACTACCCTCCTACCATCCTACCCTACTACCATCCTACCCTCCTACCCTTCTACCATCCTACCCTCCTACCCTTCTACCATCCTACCCTCCTACCCTCCTACCATACTACCCTCCTACCCTAATACCATCCTACCCTCCTACCATACTACCCTCCTACCCTAATACCATCCTACCCTACTACCATCCTACCCTTCTACCATACTACCCTAATACCGCACCTTTCCTTCCCCGGCCTAACACGGACCTATAGGAACAGTCTACATGAATCTGTGTCTGCATCCCAAATGGCACCTTATTCCCTACACAGGCCATATGGGGGCAGTGATCAAAAGTATACAGGGAATAGGGTGCCAATTGGGACGCTGGCATTGTGTGGGAGTGTGTTTTATATACTGCACGTTTAAAGACCATTTAAATCACTTCTTAGCCCTGATATGTGGGTCTGGAGAGAGAGAGGACGTCTTAACGAGATATTTTCATCCACCTGTTTAGGACTTTATTTTTTAAAGGGGACACCTTGGGATGCGTCCCAAATAGCACCATATATAGTGCACAACTTTTGACCAGAGCAAAGGCCCAAAATAGTGCACTATATATGGAATAGGGCCATTTGGGATGGGCCCCACACCTATACTCTTCCTCCTGATTGGTCGATTACCTAATAGCCATGTATAGAACCGTAAGAACTACCCAGTAGAACCCAGGAACCCGTAGAACCTGCGGAACAGCGAACAATGTTAATAACAGACAAAAGGCATGTTTTACCTGTTTCAATTTTGCATTTAAAAAAAGACGAAAAACAAAAAACATTTTTTAAATTATTATTTATTTCTCTGTTTGTTGCTACTCTATTATTAACTGGATTCATTAATTATTCAACTAATTGCATTTGCTAATGATTACGAGGATGAGGTGTGCGTCCCAAATGACACCCTATTCCCTATATGGGTCCTGGTCAAAAGCAGTGCACTACAGAGGGAATAGGGTGTCATTTCAGTCACAGCCGAGGAGTTGTTGTTACAGAACGGTTTGATGATGATGATGATGATGATGGTGGTGGTGATGATGACGTGTTTAAAAGTTTGACTTTGACATTAAAAGCTCCTTGAAAGCTCTTAAAATAGTTGTATTTTATTTGACTTGTGCTCAGGATTCAATTGAAGAAGCGTTATAGACAGCGCATTGGGTTTCAACCTGAGCCGACATGCACAGCGTTTACCGTGAAGGCGATATCCGTGAACATTGGAGAAAAGGCCTTTTAAAGGCTCATTGCAGGATGTCCAGTGCTCTGCTCTGCCTCTGACACGCCTCAGATTGAATCCTGGCCTTGGGCATGACATTTAAAACAAAAACAGTTAGTTATGTTTTTGGTTTGAAAATGCTGAACCTAGCAGATGGTGGCAGTAGCTGGTAAACAAACCCAGCAATTGTTGTGTCTGAAATTGCTTCTTTTGACCGGGGCCCATAGGGCTCTGGTTGAAAGTGCAGCACTATGTGGGGAATAGGGTGGCATTTGTGACGTACCCCCTCTGTCCTAATCCAAAGACTGCTTTCAATGTAATGAAACCACACTGGGCCACACTGGGCCACCTGGGCCACACCGGGCCACAGATAACATCACAGTAGTTCTCTCTAAAGTTCTAAACCCAATCAGAATGGACTTGGATGTCAGTTATTGATGTAAAAATACTAATCTCACAAATGTCATCTTTAGATACTGCAGTTTGTAAACAATGTTAATGCAAACTGTGAATCATGAATACAGATGTCTTATAAGCCCATGTGGGCGGGGCATCCTGAAGACGCAAGTATTAAATTAAATCATGAATCTCCCCCCTGGTTTCTTGGAGGTATAGATAGATAGATAGATAGATAGATAGATAGATAGATAGATAGATAGATAGATAGATAGATAGATAGATAGATAGATAGATAGATAGATAGATAGATAGGTACTTTATTGATCCCCGGGGGGGAAATTTCATTGTCAAGCAGAGGGGGTTATGCCATGTGGGCTGGAATTTTGAGGCTGAAAGCAGAAGCTATGCTAGGCTAGGAGGAATGGAGATGAGGGAACTAGGAAAGGAGAGGAGGGAACAAGGAAAGGAAGAGCGGAGGACGAGAGGAGAATAAAGGAGGAAAGGGAGAGGTGAGGGAGCTAGGAGAGAGACCAAGGAGCTAGGAGGGGAGGCAAGGCACAGTGAGAGACATTAAACTACAGCTAGCAAGGAAAGAAGCTAAGGAGCAAGAACTAGAGCCATCAAGGAGCTAGGGAGTGAGATGAGAGACATTAAACTAGAGCCATCAAGGAGCTAGGGAGCGAGATGAGAGACATGAAATTAGAGCCATCAAGGAGCTAGGGAGCGAGACGAGAGACATGAAACTAGAGCCATCAAGGACCTAGGGAGTGAGACTAGAGACATGAAACTAGAGCCATCAAGGAGCTAGGGAGTGAGACTAGAGACATGAAACTAAAGCAATCAAGGAGCTAGGGAGCGAGACTAGAGACATGAAACTAGTGCCATCAAGGAGAGACATTATTTTCTAGAGAAGGCAACTGGGATCTACAACAAAGGATCTAGAAAATAATATAAGAGGACTAGATGATCTAGAAAAGTGATGGAGACTAGACCAAACTAGACGACCAAGACTAGACCAAACTAGACGACCAAGACTAGACCAAACTAGACGACCAAGACTAGACCAAACTAGACGACCAAGACTAGACCAACTAGACAACCAAGACTAGACCAAACTAGACGACCAAGACTAGACCAAACTAGACGACCAAGACTAGACCAAACTAGACGACCAAGACTAGACCAAACTAGACGACCAAGACTAGACCAACTAGACAACCAAGACTAGACCAAACTAGACGACCAAGACTAGACCAAACTAGACGACCAAGACTAGACCAAACTAGACGACCAAGACTAGACCAAACTAGATGACCAAGACTAGACCACCTTCAGCTCAACATCAGCAAAACAAAGGAGATGGTGGTGGACTTCAGGAGAACCAAGGACCAACTGACTGCAGTCCCTATACAGGGGATGGATGTGGAAATTATTGGGTCATACAAGTTCCTGGGAGTCCATATGGACAACAGTCTGGAATGGGCCGGTAACACGGGGCCCTGTACAAAAAGGGCCAGAGCCGACTCTACTTTCTGAGGAGGCTCAGGTCCTTCAACGTGTGCAGTAAACGACTGCATACCTTCTACCAGTCTGTGGTGGCCAGTGCCATCTGTTTTGCAGTGGTGTGCTGGGGCTCCAACATAAAGGCTGGTGATGCTTCTCGGGTAAATAAGCTGATCATGAAGGCTAGCTCTGTCCTGGGGATGAGCCTTGACACTCTAGAGGAGGTGGTGGAGAGAAGGATCCTGGCCAAACTGCTGGCCATCATGGACAACGTCACCCACCCTCTGCACGCTATGGTTATGACGCAGAGGAGCACTTTCAGTCACAGACTGATCCCACCACGGTGTGCCAGAGAGCGCTACAGGAGGTCCTTCCTGCCGGCGGCTATTATCTATATCTGGATCACCGGCGACATCTAGTGGCCGACAGCCAACATTACAACTCAAAAGGTATACAATGGATTAACACGCAGTAATACTGGATATGAACAGCACATAATATGCAATTGTATTTGTACAGTACATTCAATTAATTAATGCTACCTCTATAAGAACCACGGAGAAGTTGTATCCATTTCATCATCTTATCAAACAGGGGTTTTCATAGAACAAACAAAGATAAATCTAAAATATACGTTGATAGCATGGAATGGTTAGTTTTCTATACAATACCATGGAATGGTTAGTTTTCTATACAATACCATGGAATAGTTAGTTTTCTATACAATACCATGGAATGGTTAGTTTTCTATACAATACCATGGAATGGTTAGTTTTCTATACAATATCATGCAGTGGTTAGTTTTCTATACAATATCATGCAGTGGTTAGTTTTCTATACAAAATCATGGAATGGTTAGTTTTCTATACAATATCATGGAATGGTTAGTTTTCTATACAATACCATGGAATGGTTAGTTTTCTATACAATATCATGCAGTGGTTAGTTTTCTATACAAAATCATGGAATGGTTAGTTTTCTATACAATATCATGGAATGGTTAGTTTTCTATACAATATCATGGAATGGTTAGTTGTCCATTCAATATCATGCAATATCATTGATTAATACCCAGGCTTCTGAGGGAAACAGGGGGACATGTATTAATACCCAGGCTTCTGAGGGAGACAGGGGGACATGTATTAATACCCAGGCTTCTGAGGGAGACAGGAGGAGATGTATTAATATTCCGGGTTCTGAGGGAGACAGGGGGACATATAAACCTCCCCACTGTAGTCATGTCACAGAAAGTCTGGTGAACCTCCCGCTGTGGTCATGTCACAGAAGGTCTGGTGAACCTCCCCGCTATGGTCATGTCACAGAAGGTCTGGTAAACCTCCCCGCTGTGGTCAAGTCACAGAAGGTCTGGTGAACCTCCCCGCTCTGGTCATGTCACAGAAGGTCTGGTGAACCTCCCCGCTAGCCGTAGTCAGATAGTATTAGAAATATATATCCACATATATTGAAATATACGTAACTAAATATAGTGAAATATATAAATACATATTTTGAAATATATACCTACATATTTTTAGGTATTTAACAATATATTGAAATGTATACTTACATATATTCAATTCTATACCTAAATATACTGAAATATATGTAAATATAACAAAGTCAATGTCTACATATATTGATACACATATCTAAATGTAACGAAATATAGATACCCATCTGTGATGAGTAAATTCTTTATAACCATGGTGATACTCAATATACAGCACATGGAACACCAAACATAACCACTGGGAGGCAACAGATACACAGTACAAGATGCCACTGCTATTCTTTCTGTTGTAATCTGAGTGATCAGACGGATAATTATTTAACATACAGCACTGCAGTATTACAGCAGTTATAAACATGGGTGGTCCTGTGTGGCTCAGAGCAAGGCAACTTTAGGATTGTGGGTTTATTTCCCACTGGGGCAACCCTTGTGAAAATGTATGCACGCAATACTGTAAGTGGTTTTGGATATAAGCGTCTGCTTAATGGTATATATTGTTAATATATGATTAAAAAAACATCTTACCTTCATGTTGGTTATATCTGTCCCTCATTTCTTTACAGTTCCTGGCAACGTACCGCCTGCACTGTTAATATACGATAATCATGTTCCGTCTGCACTGTTAATATACGATAATCATGTTCCGTCTGCACTGTTAATATATGATAATCATGTTCCGTCTGCACTGTTAATATACGATAATCATGATCCGTCTGCACTGTTAATATACGATAATCATGTTCCGTCTGCACTGTTAATATATGATAATCATGTTCCGCCTGTGTTATACCAAGTTGAGACAGTGAATTAGTTGTAGGTGTGATAATAGAGCCTTGGGGGGGGGAACAAGCTTGTTTTTTGATCAGTAATAAGGAACAAGCTTGTTTTGATCAGTAATGATGTAATGCTTCTTTTACAGGAAAGTGTGATGGAATTTACTGGAAAGTAAACGTCTAGCAAAACGGGTTTAATAGCAAGAAGGATAAATAACAGAAACAAAACACAACAAAGATGATCATGTTGCTTTTATTGCTGCTTGTCACGAACGTGGTGAGGGGGGGGGGGGGGGGGGGGGGGGTCGGGCCGAGAGGACGAGGCGCCTAGACCACGCTCCATGTGGGAATTATGGAGGGGTTCTGGAGGAATTGGGGCAGCTAGAGGAGGAGATGGATGATGAGACAGAGGAGTTGCCTGCAGTGCGCATCCCCAGACCGGTACGTTCATTATCAGCCTTCCACGCCGGACCTCCAATGCGCACCCTCAGTCTGGTACAGCCGGTACCAGTCCCCGCACTCGCCCTGAAGTGCGTGTCACCAGTCCGGTGCAAGACCAATTAGAGGCATCTGCTTTGCATTGTCTCTAATTGGGAGCCATATTTAAGTTCTAGGTTTTCACCTGTCTGTGTGGATCATTAATGTTGTTAATTATGGTTTAGTAATATAAAAGATCTTTGTGGACAAGGGCCCAGGGCTAAGAAACACTGGTGGTGACAGGTGACAACAGGGCCATCTGTACATGCAGTGCCCAATTCATACCACTAGGGGAGCCAGACAGTTGTTTTCAATGGAAGTGTGGACATTGACTCTGTATGGCTCTCATCTTCCAACATCACGCTATTATAATTATAGAATACACCAGAGTTGTACAATCAGAACGTCTCTCTTTCTGACCCTCTCTCTTGGTGCATTTCCCATCTGCCCTGTCTCAATTGGATTCCATCATTTCCTTGTGTCCTCTCCTCTCCTCCCGTCCTCTCCTCCCGTCCTCTCCTCCCGTCCTCTCCTCCCGTCCTCTCCTGCCATCCTCATCTGCTCTATAAAATCACTCAGGTTAATAATTCACAGGATTATTTTTACCCTCAAGATGAACCAACTGAATAACTAATCCAACACTCTCTCTCCTTTCTCTCTCGCCCTCCCCTTTCTCTCCCACCTCTCTCGCCCTCCTCCCTCCTCTCTCTTCCCCTTCCCCTTCTCTCTCCCACACTTCTCTCTCCCCCTCCCTCCTTTCTCTCTCTCTCCCCCTAACCCCTCTCTCTCCCTTCTGTCTTTCGCTCTCCTCTCTCTCCCCCTCCGTCCCCCCCCCTCTCTCTCTCTCTCTCGCACCTCCCTCTTTTCTCTTCCATTATCTCCCTCTTTCTCTTCTTATCCTCCTCTCTTTTCCTCTCCTCTTCTTTTAGTCCCTTTCTCCATCGCCTCTCCTCTCTCTGTCTCCTCTCTCTGTCTCCTCTCTCTGTCTCCTCTCTCTGACTCCTCTCTCTGACTCCTCTATCTGTCTCCTCTCTCTGACTCCTCTATCTGTCTCCTCTCTCTGTCTCCTCTCTCTGACTCCTCTCTCTGACTCCTCTCTCTGTCTCCTCTCTCTGTCTCCTCTCTCTGACTCCTCTCTCTGTCTCCTCTCTCTGTCTCCTCTCTCTGACTCCTCTCTCTGACTCCTCTCTCTGACTCCTCTCTCTGTCTCCTCTCTCTGTCTCCTCTCTCTGACTCCTCTCTCTCTCTCCTCTCTCTGACTCCTCTCTCTGTCTCCTCTCTCTGACTCCTCTCTCTGTCTCCTCTCTCTGTCTCTCTCTGTCTCCTCTCTCTGACTCCTCTCTCTGTCTCCTCTCTCTGTCTCTTTCTGACTCCTCTCTCTGTCTCCTCTCTCTGACTCCTCTCTGTCTCCTCTCTCTGACTCCTCTCTCTGACTCCTCTCTCCGACTCCTCTCTCTGACTCCTCTCTCTGACTCCTCTATCTGTCTCCTCTTTCTGTCTCTTTCTGTCTCCTCTCTCTGTCTTCTCTCTCTGACTCCTCTCTCTGTCTCCTCTCTCTGTCTACTCTCTCTGTCTCCTCTCTTTCTCTACAGCAGTCTGATCTCCTCTTTACTCAGGAAGAAAAAACAGATGTAATACAAAGCTACACCATATCCCCCGAGGGGGGTTCTGAAGTATGATATAAATAGGGCTGTCTCAAATGGCACTGTATTCCCTATGGGCCCAAGTCAAAGGTAGTGCATTATATAGGGAATACAGTGCTATTAGGCCATGGTCAAAAGTAGTGCACTATATAGGGAGCCATTTGGGACACAGCCTAGGTCACTAACCAAGTCATAAGGGATAAGTAGTGGGTCAAAGCCAACATACTGAATAACAAGCTGGATTATGAAGACAATTTAGCATCCTGTTCCCTTTATGGTACATTACTTTTGACCAGAGCTCTATGGGCCCCAGTCAAACATAGTGCACTGTATAGGGGATAGGGTGCCATTTGGGATTCACACTCTGCCTCGGGTTGTTTCTACAGAGACAAGACCTAGATGTGAGTGAGTGAGTGAGTGAGTGAGTGAGTGAGTGAGTGAGTGAGTGAGTGAGTGAGTGAGTGAGTGAGTGAGTGAGTGAGTGAGTGAGTGAGTGAGTGAGTGAGTGAGTGAGTGAGTGAGTGAGTGAGTGAGTGAGTGAGTGAGTGAGTGAGTGAGTGAGTGAGTGGAAGGAAAAGGCCCCTAACGGTACTGTATTTATACTGTCTAGTGAGTGTGTTTTATCTACTAATCTATGATGGTTATTCAGAAAAATATGTCACCGAACTCAAGAACTCACATTATAGGGCTGGTTTCCCAGACCTAGATCAAGCCAACTCCTCCAGACGAAAAAGCACTTCCTTCGAATGAGATGCTCCCTGGGGAAGGCTTTTTCAAGCCAACTCATTTACTCCCCTTTAGGGATTGAAAGACTGGATGTCTACTATACTTTATTTATTTAACCTTTATTTAACTAGGAAAGTCAATTAAGAAAAAAATATTATTTACAATGACGGCCTACACCGGCAAAACCTGAGCCAATTGTGCTCCGCCCTACGGGACTCCCAATCACGTCCGGATGTGATACAGCCTGGGACTTTCCTTACACTATTGATCCAATGCTGTTAAATCCCTGATGGGGAGTCAACTAATCCAATGCTGTTAAATCCCTGATGGGGAGTCAACTGATCCAATGCTGTTAAATCCCTGATGGGGAGTCAACTGATCCAATGCTGTTAAATCCCTGATGGGGAGTCAACTGATCCAATGCTGTTAAATCCCTGATGGGGAGTCAACTGATCCAATGCTGTTAAATCAGGAGTCGACTAGACCATAGTAGACTGTTCAATAAATAAGATACAACATCCAACTTCAGATGCAGCTTCATGCAAGTTAACAAACACGTAATCAGACGTTACAACATCACAGATGCCATCATTGATTACCAAGCGACCCGGCAGAAGATGAATATACTTGAACATATTCATAGGCATCAGCCTTGCGCGTGCGTGTTTACATGGTCATCACTCAAGAACTGTTAGGTTTGTCCAGCTTCCAGAATCAGCTATTCTGCTACATTTGCTTGTAAACAAAACATTTCTCTATAGGCTCTCTCTGTATCGTCAGCCTCAATGGTGGACTCTCACCTGAATCCAATCAGGACCAACAATAACAAGCCTTCTATAACAGAAACCATCTAGAGGCCTCTTCACTATCTCATGATCACACACTTACTCCTTCAAAAGCACACTTATGTCAACATCACTTCGGTCTCTGCTTGCCTACTCTCCTTAATCTGGATCGATATTACATCATCTCCTTCATTGGACTGATCTGAAAGAACTGACCAGGTGAAAGCCATGCAGCTCTATGATGAGCTTCCACCATAATGGTTGAGTTCCTGCCGGACTACGTTACAGCAGATGCCAGATCTCACAACGGCCTGGATAGACAATTCAGATATCCGCTAACCACATCATAATTTGGGCTGCAGGTAGCCTAGCGGTTAGAGCGTTGGGCCAGTAAATGGAAGGTCGCTGGTTTGAAAACCCGAGCCAAAAAGGTGAAAATCCTGTTGATGTGTCCTTAACCCTAATTTGCTCCAGGGGCTGACCCTGTAGGTAGACTGTCATTGTAGATAAGAATTTGTTCTTAACTGACTTGCCTAGTTAAATAAAATATAATCTACCATTGGTTTGACCTGACAAGTCTGGAGAAATCTAGTCTATTTGTGCTAAATCTAGTCTTTAGCTACCCGCATTCACACACAAACAGACTGGACTTCTCCAGGCTAGTCTTTAGCTACCCGCATTCTCACACAAACAGACTGGGTTTCTCCAGGCTAGTCTTAAGCTACTTGTATTCTCACACAAACAGACTGGGTTTCTCCAGGCTAGTCTTTAGCTACCCGCATTCTCACACATACAGACTGGGTTTCTCCAGGCTAGTCTTTAGCTACCTGCATTCTCACACATTCAGACTGGGCTTCTCCGGGCTAGTCTTTAGCTACCTGCATTCTCACACATTCAGACACACAAGGATATTGTATATCTTAAATGTGTATTTGCTTTACATTTCCACAGTTCATCATGATAAATATTGTATCTCCCTCTCTACATCAGTTAACTAACCCTCCCTCCTCTATGACCTGTCATGTTTACTCACTTCTCTATTCAACCCTGACACACACCCCAAACACTTAAAACCAATTAACAGTTCCCACAGGAACCATTATCTGCCGCACCTGCTGCCCTCAGGGCACATTTAGCCGTCGCACACCCAAGTGGCAGGAAATGGGTGGAGGTGTGCTCCAGTTAAAAGCTTCCCTAAGCAGCAATGGAGCTAGATCTCAAGGGTTGAAACAAAGACAGTCATTAGGCAGACTCTAATAGACCCACTGCGTCCCAAATGACACCCTATTCCCTCTGTACTGCACTACTTTTGACCAGGGCCTATAGGGAATTAAAACCTCATATTAAATTAAGTGGCCTTTAATATAGACCACATGGATATTTCAATAAATCAGATTTGAAGTCATTTCTGAACATTATGTTTTATTTCATGTGATTAGTGATTCATTTACGTCCGTCCTTCATTTTGGGGTCAGCTCTGTTAAGTGAACAGATTTTCAGTCATTTTCTGGGTCAAGCATAACACGTCAACCATGTTACCCATAGACAGACAGGGTAGAATTGTTTTTACAATCAAAACTGTTTTGTGAAGCTTGCATTCAGTTGCCACTTTTTTTTGCACATAACAAGCTTTCATTCCCCCGTCACGAGGGGATTAATTACTGATTTAAGATGAAATCCTCAACCCTGTTACGGTCAACCCTGTTACGGTCAACCCTGTTACGGTCAACCCTGTTACTTTATTTGGCACTTAATAAGCCCTTACTATAGTACGTTTTTTATTTAATCTTTTGAAATAGAAAACATGTTTTTTCTGAA